>CAHIKZ030001112.1:5482500-5535000 GCA_903632075.3 Acanthosepion pharaonis
ATTGGCCAGTATACATAAACAGTCGGGCCCAAAAAAGGAACAGACATAGTCTGAAGATTGCTTTCAACTATGAAACAGACTGTCGCTTCTGGGTGTTGACTACAGTGTCTAAATATGTACATACGCTCTATCCCTGAAATTGAGCACGTTAACCAATAAATATAGGTTACCTTAAAGACACATTGTTATCATATATATATATAGGTTATTTATATAATTTTTTTTAAGTAAACGCTCTGTATTTTTAATTAAACAATATTAATTAAATTTACCGGTCAGAATGTTCGAGAAATTTACGGAGAAAATATGTGCTTCTCAGACAGGAATCGAACCTGTAACCATTATAGGAACCGTCATATAGCATGAGGTGTCCGTTACCATTCAGCCAGAGAGTCGGAGAGTGCATATTGTCGAAGATTTCTTGAACAGAACCGTGAATGTAATTAATACTATGCAATTAAAAAATTACAGAACAGAGCATTCACTTTAATAGATTATATCTATAAAAAAATTAATGTATAAGCAGAATATATATATATATATATATATATATATATATATATATATATATATATATATATATATATATATATATGAATTTTATAAAAAGTAATGCATTTTATTTATTAATCGGACACATTTTTATTACTCTAAATGTTTTTCTAATATCATAGTATATATATATGTATATATATATATATATAGTAAAATATTTTTATATATCAATATATATATATATATATATATATATAACAGGTGCGATGAGAACGAAAGTAATATATAAATTTCGACGTTCACAGCATTAATCCAAAAAAGGGCTCGATACCGATAGTAGAGCGATAAATATTTATTTATTATAATTTTATCATATAGACGAAACCATTTTACTCACTACAGAGATGCAACTTCGTTTCAATACATTTCAACTGCACTTCGACGGGTGAAAATCGAAAATGCTTTGCCTACAAGCAGGATTGTTCATAACCATTTTCGATTCTCACCCATCGAAGTGCAGATGAAATGCACTGAAACCAAGTTGCACATTTGTAGTGAGTAAAATGTTTTTGTCTATATGATAAAATTATAATAAATATATATATATATATATATATATATATATATATATGATATAAATGCATATATATATATTGTATATTTATATACATACTGATATTTAAACATTATGCACACACTCTTTCTTTCTACACACACACACACACACACATATATATATATATATATATATATATATATATATATATTATATCTGGCAACTCTTATTTGAGGATACCCGTCTACGAGGACGGCTAGCCAATCCCTGTTGCAGAAGCTTGCGCAGGCACATTTGTGTTTATTCAACACCCACAGAGCCCACCTGTGGTTTATACTGCAACTATGCTGAGCAGATATTAGTTACAGTTTCTGGGAGAGAGCATGTTATCTAGCATGATCAACAATTTGAACAAGGCCTGGGCACTCAATCCCTCGGCAACGATGACTTGTGATTTCGTGCTAGTACAGCTATCAACGGGCCCAAGTGTTATACTATATATATATATATATATATATATATATATATTCAACAATATATTTTCTGTTCATACCTTTTTTCTTACAAATATTTAAGTAAATACTTTGATTATAATAAACAGTATCAACATCATTTAGCGGCTTGAATATCTGAGAAACTTCATAGAAAATATGTCTCCCGACAAGAATCTAACCTGTATCCTACACGGAATCATCATATATTCTGACGTGCTACGGTGTAAGCGTCTGGTATAAAAAACAGTAATTAGACCTTGCTAACCAGAAGTTCAGGAGACGATGTTGTGGTTTGAGTAAAGTTGTCTTCTCTCATTTAATGATCTCTGACGGTTTGTCATCTTCAACCGGTGCTTTACCACAAGCGAGAGCGTCAATAGTTTTTGCATATCTCTTCCTTTGTAGTCTCAGAGTCCAGATCTTCCAGAATTGGCAGACTCTGAATAACATCAAACTCTTCTTTAGTCGCAAAATTTTCTCTTGATTAAAGTCCTAGGTCGTGCTCTTTTCATCGTCCCATTTTTCTGTCTTTTTCTGTAATTAATTTGCCTATCTTTGATTTCAGACGCGCAGACTTCTTTGTTGATTTGCCAGTTTCATGTTTACTGCCATCATGTTTCGGGTGTTACCGTTGACCAGAGCCGGTTGGATGCTATCTGACAGATGGAGCGGTAAAATTTGCTGGGCCTTGCTACGAGCGGCTTTCAGAGCCTGCAGATTTTGCTTCCTAAAGTCACGTTTGAATCTAAATAGCGCGCTACCCTTAGCATTGATGACCGATTCTAATGCGGAAATTTTAGCCACAAACCATTCTTTGTTCTTGTGTATCTTCTTTCACTATGTCGAGATTGTAGCATTATAGATGGTGTTCCGAAGGAGGTGGCATCTCTTTCGATGCACTGTGATGAGTCACTGGGAAGAGTTTCCAAAAGTCTCTATCAGAACTTATGTTTTTATTTTTTTTTTTTGCTTTTTTTATCTGGTTAGGCAGTCTTGCTGTCTTTTGTGTTGTACTATCATCGGGTGGGGAGACTGGAGTGTCCTCTCCTGGGCGAAGTTGTGGGCGATGGTGTATGGAAGGTGTGCGCTGCCCAAATTTTCTGTCTAGACAATTTCATTCCGTTTGGATATGACCACAAGGCAGTGGAGGTTTAAAATCAGGGTTTCCCTTTCTCTACATGGATTGTTTTTCTTGGCTGACAAGCTCCCTCTACCCGAAGCAGGCAAAATTGTCCAAATCGTGTAACAGCATGGGATAATGGTCCAGAAAAAAATGTGTAAACGCTAGAAATCAAAGAAAATAAAAATGATAAAAATAATAATAATAATAATAATAATTATTATTATTATTATTATTATTATTATTATTATTATTATTATTAAGGAGAGAGAAAGAGAACAACAAAAGGACCGGTATTAAGAAAACCGAAAATAACGAGTAACATTGAATTTCAATTTTTGAAGATCAAAATTTGAATGGGAAACAAGAAACCGGAAGTCAGTTACACAAAAAAAGAATTGCGAGAGGTGAATCTGCTAGCATAAAAATTATGGTGACATCTGGCCATTTCTAGTGTAAGATGATGAGACATATCCGCCAATCAAGTACTGTCCTTACATAAATAAAGTCTAAGCAGCAAAGAGGAAAGCTCATCAGAGTAAAACTAGTAATAAAATAATAGTAATGAAGATTGTCGCGATTTAGTTTGTTGTGGCAAAAAGCAACGCGAATAGGATGAAGCTAAATTAATATTAATTTCCTCTGTTATTTTCCTTTCTAATTCCCTTCAAGCCCAGAATTTGATGAATGAAGGTGACTTACGATGTCCGTGTAAACGTGTGCTTACAAGAAAAAGTATCTAAAAAGCAATAAGTTAAAATATAATGCTGTAAAAACGGATATAATTTACTGAATCCTATCAAAGCCAATTATAGAAGTAAGAGATCTCATCTGATATATCTTTGGTACTTATGAGAGATAGGCATTCTCATGTCTCACCCAAACACAAGATTCCCGCTATCATCGTGTCAAAACGTTTTATCAACATGTCTGCCAAATCAAAAATTAACAAGTAGAGCACTGAGAAAGCTAAAGAAGATTGGTTTGTATATAGTCTTCCACTAAAAGCCACGGATCTTTGGGTGGAAATTTATTAAAACAATGATAAATGACGTTAAAAAAATATATATACATATCTGTGTATGTTTTTATATTAATATATATGTTATTTATGTCTCATACATAAGGACAAGACCGTTCTGGGTATGACGATAAAATATGTCCAAGAGCAACGTCTCTGATCAGGAGGTTTTGAGGAGCCTGTAGCCACCTCTTAATTGCTGGTGTTCCCAAGTCCACCCTGACCCGTAGTGGTAGCACCTGTTAGGGTCCCAACTATGGATAAATAGTTAACTCCCAAACTGGGGTCAAAACACTATGAAAGTGTAAAAATAGGTTTTAATATCAGCAATAATTTTTTGAGGAAAATTTATTAGCTGCAATACATTATTACCAGCAGTACATTACTGAAGGAAAAAATATTAACAGCAATACATTTTGGAGGAAAAGTATTAAGTATTAACAGCAATACATTTTTGTAAATAATTATACTTGCAATACATTATTATAAATTTTGAAGAGAAAAATATTACCAGCAATACATTTTGGAAGACAAAAACATTACCAGCAATATATTTTTGAAAAAAAATAATTATCAGCAATATACGTTTTAAGGAAAAATATTAACGGCAATATATTTTTTAAGGAAATACAGATATTACGAGCAATACATTTTTGAAGGCAAAATGTTATCAGCAATACATATATTTACAAATCTTACAATCGAGACAAGAGATATATAATCAGTTTAGTACGGCAAATTAAATGATTAATTTGTTTTTACGGTTTATCAACCTTCTGCAGGTTATTTATAGATAGAAAATAGTTTTGCATTTATGAATTTTGTTTAGATAATAATGATTTACTGATTCAAGTTCTACTAATTTATCCATAGATGGGGAGATTTGGATTCATATCTTCCCTAATCTAACACTTTCGCCCCGGCCCCTCAACCTCCGGCGTCCTACTCTCGAGTTTGAGGTGTCTACTCGAACTTAACCGAACTTAAAGGAGTGGCCATAGGTCACCTGAGTATACGTAGATTATTCGACCGGTCCGCTGGTTTAATCCTGCTTCCTACCCACGTTGTGAATTGGTTGATCCAGAAAGCAGAAATGATGTCCGTCCATTCACGGTCGACTGAAGCTGTAGACACGGCTGGGGAGTCTGCGCTAAGAAATTTAGAATGCAGCAACAAAAAAAAAAAATTAATAATAATAATAATAATAATATCTGCAGAGAGCCGGACAAACATCGATTACATGGTTGAATTGTTAATGTCTTTTATATTGCAGAAAAGAATAGTAGAGAAGAGAAACGGGTTACAGAAAAGAAAAGTAAAAAAAAAAAAAAAAAAAACAACTCACTCACTGGATTCTAGACAGAGGGAGAGTGTGTATGTGATTAACTTGTTGTTAAATCGTCTCAGAACGATATATGACTCTTGCGATGGAGGGATAAAGATTTCTATGCGGGGCTTAAAGTTATAGTGGGGTTCCTCCTCCCAACGCTCGCCCGGGACAATTTTCTCTTCTCTCTTCAAGAATTTTTTCCCGTCTGCCTTTTTCAGCATAACTACGCGTTTATATAGATAAACCTGGCTAATTATAACTGACCCTCAGCCCTACTATTCCGCATGCAATTAGCACGAGGTTCTGTCTACTTCAACCAAAATCATGTGAATTCCAAAGTTCCTTCTAGCTTACTCAGCTCTATTTCAAATTTTAATCGATAAAAATTATTTCGGACATTTCCATTGTCTACTGACGACCCAGATTCAATGGGTACAACTTCTGATCAGATTTCTCCACGAGTAAACAAAATGCTCTGATTTAATTTCGCTATTCAAATCCTCTAATTTCACTAAAAAAAATACGTGTCTGTGTGTGTGTGTTTCCCAGATTCTCTCTCTCTCTCTCTCTCTCTCTCTCTCTCACACACACACACACACACACACACACACACACACACACACTAACGGTATTAGCGAATACGTGAATATAACGAATTTGGCTGGAACTGGAACTCGGTCTTCTGATTTCCAATTCTGAAAGGGAATTGGAAACCACCCACACATCTCTTGGTGAAGCAATGGATAGCGGAAAGGTATGTATCCAAGTCTTCTCCCCTCAACTATGGTTAAATAGCAGTAATGATTGGGTCCTATAGCTTTGGTTTACAACTATCCTAGAAGGAAAACTCTGAATTCAAACCTATCTAAAGAGATTTGATCTTCGTAAGGTTATCTTGTCCAATACAAACAACTGCTGCCCCAGCTGCCGTACATCTGGCGCCCTTAAGACACTAATGGGTTACAGCATTCGTGATTCGTGATAAGGCTAGTGGCGGGGACGGGGTACCAGCCGTTGTCCTGAAGAAATGTACTCCTGAACTGGCACGACCATAACTGAATTTATATACCAAGCACATGACAACAACGGAGAAGCTTGAGCCGTATCTCTAGATATATCTAAAGCGTTTGATAAGGTTTGGAACGCTGGCCTTCTTCATAAGTGTTATGGTCCGATTCCTTGTACCACGGTGATAGTCCAAGATAGAGCCAATAAAGAAGAACTCGAACACGTATATGGAATAACACAGATATATTACAAACAGGAATATATACAGAGAAGTAGAAAGTGTTAGTACGCACAATCAGGTTTAGTAGGGAGAACAATGTAGTCTCGACCAGTATCACTATTCCAATGTCTTGCAGTAATTGTCTGAACGCGACTCTGTTTCGGACTGCCTCTGACTCGACTCTTGACTCGACTGACTCGCTCGCTCTGACTGACTGACAGACTCCTGACGGGCTTCACTCCAGACTTCAGACTAAACGATATCTAGTCACCCCCGCCACGAGGGGATCATGTGGCACAAGGCCGGTTTAACGTGGGATCTTCGAGCCCGTGGGATCGGCCAAAAATATGCCCTGTGAACCAGTATAAACGGGTTCAGGGTCGGTTTACCTCCCCGAAAGAGATTCCGCCCTTCGGCGTAGACCCGTTCGGGTTCCTCCCCGCCCGAAGGCAGAGAGTTCAACCGATCAACCTGTCAGCCGGTCGCCCGACTTCGGACTGAACTCCCTGCTTCCTCTTGAGGCTCAGTATTTATTACGTATGGAATAGTCCATTATGTTATTATGGGTAAGATCCCATAAGAGTAAGCTTCAGGGATATAGCATTACAGGACGATTATTTGACTTGATACAATTATTCCTGTCAAACCGTGAAATGAATGTTGTCCTAAACGGGTTTTCCTCCAGTTTCTTTCATATGAATGATGGTGTTCCGCAAGGATCTATCTTGAGTCCTACACTGTTTCTAATCTTCATCAACGTTCCTCTTGACGTCATCAATTCTTAAGTTGGCACCTACGCAGACGACACTACCATTTTCACCTGCCTCAATAATAAATCCGACATCACTGATAAAACTCACCTGGCCGGAGGTCTCGAAAAGTACCTTTAATCTGTGGTTTACTGAGGCAGTAAATGGCTTGTAAACTTTAATGCTTCCAAAACAAAACCGCTCTCATTTACCCACCATAGAGCACCCTCCCTGCATCCTATCAGAATGGTTGATTCCCAACTTCACGAGAGCGCCTCTCTGTGCCTGCTTGGTTTTACGCTGTCCACTGGCATGAAGTGGAACAGCTACATTGAATCTATAGCTTATCTACCCCAAGGAAAGTTGGTTCTCTGTATCGTACCAGAAGGTTTTTCTCGCTTGAGTCCATCTTTCAAATCTACAAATCAAACATTCGTCCTTGCATGAAATACTGCTGTCCTATATGGTCAATTGCCCCCGCTGTTCATCTCGAAGTTCTCGACAAAATCCAGAGACGGATAAACAACGTGATTGGTCCTGATTTGGTATCTCGTCTACAGTCACTTTCTCACAGACGTGCTGTGACTTCCCTCTGTCTTATCTGCAAGTATTTTCAAGTGCTACTAGGTTGGCATCTCCGTCTCAGCCTTTAACTATCGGAACGGCTAAATGGAACCATTTCTTCTACTCCAACAGCTTCTTATCTCGCACCTCCCGTCAGTGGAACTCCCTTCATATCGCTTCCCTGATAGCTATAATCTTCAAATATTCAAATGGAATGTCAGTCGACATCTTCTGATGCCTTGACCTTGATCCATGTCCTTCTCTTCATCCTTTGCCCAAATACGCCCTCTTTTACTTTTGCTCTCACTCTCTGTAAACCCTTGCGTGCATATGGCACTCCCGCCTTGCTTGGCGGGATTTGCTTAAAAAAAAAGGTTGTGGATAATTTATCCGAAGTTCGTCCATGTTGTGTTATTCATTTGTCCATTTACTTTCGACAAAAGCAGTCATTATCAAGAAACCAATGTGCTGTCTGCGTGGTAGTTAGAATTCCTTTGTCTACATCCTGGTATTCTTTGGAAAGCTGGATGTTTGAAATGGTCAAGTGTAATGCCATGTGTAACGGCTATTTGGAAACGTCACCTCACAAAAAGATGGCGATTTATGTATTAATATTTATTTTTATATTTGATTTTTAGTTTATTTATTATGTTTGCATTTTTATAATAAAATATGTTTGCAAAATAATTATATTATACTAGCAGTAGAGCCTGGCGTTGCACGAGGATGTAACAGTAAGAGATAGATCAACTATCGACCATCATAAAGGCTGAAAAATAAAATTGACAAAGATTATGTTTTAAGGTTGACGGACACGCATGTCTTAATCAGTTTTTTTTTTACGAATTGATCAAACCCAAACTTCAATCGTTATGAGTCTACCGATTGAATAGAATTTTATTATAAACAATTGTCTTGTAAATGGAATTTTTAAAGCATTCTGAATGTAAAAATAAAGAAAAAAGTGTGCAAGACAATAAGAAGCACTACCTGCCAAAAGAAAGTGAAGTTTTGTTGAAATCGGTTGAAAAATGTAGGAAATCTGATCCCATATATAAACGAACACACACACAAACAACCTGGGTTTTATAATAAGTACAACTCGATATGAGTTGTCCCCCTTTCATTCACGCGATGCCTCTTAATCGTGTTTTCAAATTGATTTCGTGCAAAAGCAATTGTTTTTCCAATTTTTGGCGCTGTCAGAACCACCACAAGGTAATTTTACGTCGTCCTGTGAAGTTTTGTTGAAATCGGTTGAAAAATGTAGGAAATCCGATCCAATATATAAACGTACAGACACACACACACACACACACACACACACACACACACACACACACACACACACACACACACACAACCTGGGTTTTATAATAAGTATTATTCACTTTATTATTGTTTTCCCTATGTTGAACAATATTTTATTTAATGCGAGCTGTTTGTATTATGATTATTTTCTTGCATTGTGTGCTGTAGAGTACTTATATATGTATGAACGTATAGATAGATAGATAGATAGATAGATAGATAGATAGATAGATAATTAAAAGACAGAGATAGATAAATAGATAGATAGATAATGAAGATATTAAGGTAGACAGATAGATAATTAAAAGACAGAGATAGATAGATAGATAGATAGATAGATAGATAGATAGATAATTAAAAGACTGAGATAGATATAAAAAATAATAACCAAACTGGGATAGATAGATAATTAAAAGACTGATAGATAGATAGATAGATAGATAGATAGATAGATAGATAATTAAGACTGATATAGATAGATAGATAGATAGATAGATAGATAGATAGATAGATAGATAGATAGATAGGTAATTAAAAGACAGAGATAGATAAATAGATAGATAGATAATGAAGATATTAAGGTAGACAGATAGATAATTAAAAGACAGAGATAGATAGATAGATAGATAGATAGATAGATAGATAGATAGATAGGTAATTAAAAGACAGAGATAGATAGATAGATAGATAGATAATTAAAAGACTGAGATAGATATAAAAAATAATGACCAAACTGGGATAGATAGATAATTAAAAGACTGATAGATAGATAGATAGATAGATAGATAGATAGATAGATACTAAACAAACTGAGATAGATAGATAGATAGATAGATAGATAGATAGATAGATAGATAGATATGTGTGCATGTTCGTATATCCGTATTGCCAAGTATTTTCTGGAAATGGGGGAGAAATGATGTACTGCTTTCGTCTTGGATGTCAGCAGCTGGTGGGTGATGGCCTCGATGCAACGACATTGTTTCACACTATCATTATCTCCCTTTCCACGCACGCGCGCGCGCACACACACACACACACACACATACACAAATTTGCGCCTCGGATTTAATTAATTTGCCATAAAGCATTCGTGAAGCTCATCGCAGACGACTCAGTTCTTCTCTCTCAAAGCAGAGGTCTTTCACAAAAAAATAACTAACGGCATTGACCATTATCATTTCTGATGGTTTCCCAGATACAGTGTCCCTTGTGTCCGCTTCTAAGTAATCTTTATTTACATCCTGTATCAAGGGAATTTGCAAAAATGAGCATAATCGTTTGAATAGCTGACGCACATTGAGTTTCGGGGTCTGGTTAGGGTCCAAATAATAACATTTCGATTTTTTGAATTTTTTTTTATTTTATGTCATTCGAGTTTTTAACAGAAGCCATTTAAAAAAAAAGGAAAAGGGTCCTCGTTCATGTGGATGTTTCAAGAGATATTTCATTTTCTATCGTTACTTATTTTTTCTCCCTAAATTCCTATTTTCACTTGTGGACTTCGGGGATTTATTTTTCTCTTTTCTCCCTTATTCTTTCTCCCCCTTCTAATTCTTTTCTATCTATCTTTCTTTCTCTTGCTCTGATTGTTATTTCCTTTTCTAAGTCATTTGTTTCTTTCTTTTTTCATTTGTCCATTCATTATTCCTTTGCTTTCGTTTTTTTTATATATATATATATATATATATATATATATATATAATATATATATATATATTATGTATATACATATATATATATATATATATATATATATATGTATATATACATAATATATATTATGTATACATATAAATATACATAATATATATATATATATATATATATATACATGAAAAAATAATAAATAAAAAAAAACAAATTAAAACTACAGACAAAAGTTCATTTTCTCAATCAAGACATTTATTTCTGTCGTTCACTGCAATCAGCAAGCAGAATTTATTTTCTCCTGATGATGGCCATGTTGGCTGAAACAAGTCGAGGAATCTAAATGTAATAATAATAAAAATGAAAGAATATAAATATACAAGCCAGTGTGTCTGAAGATTTTAATTTTTTACTGTTCAATACATACATATATATATATATATATATATATATATATATATATGCTTATATGAGGTTAGATATGTAAATTTGTAATCTTAGTAGAACTATACTTGATTGTTTCTACGTGTCTCGTTAATTTTATTTAGATTACATCATTTATTGTTATGAACATTATTATTATTTTTTTTAGATACCTTTTTATTTTTACTGTTATTATTATTATTATTAATAGTAGTAGTAGTAATATTTTGTTTAGACTATCCTACTTAATTATTGTAATTCTATAATTAACATTATGGATAATCTTATCTTTTCCTTATATATATATATATTAGACGTACTTCGCAGACTGTTTTGCAGCTCCTCAGTGTGAATAGACATCGGGATGCCTCAAACCAGGATTGAAACCTAACCGATTTGGTGTCAGTCAGAGTTTCTACCACTGAGCTATCTTCATTCGAAGAGCCAATTCTTGCGTATTGTTTTTTCGAATATAGGACTCGATTCATTTTACTGAAGAGACAGGTAATAAATCTGTTGGTATATAATCCAAGTGGATCCTAGTAATATAAAATATTAAAACTGATCCGCACAAAAAGAGCTCAATATATTTATTATAACAGTCCATATAAATTACACAACAAAATCCAAACTTACCTCATATTGGGATAGATCTATTTCAACCATCGCAAAGTATCACTCCTCAGTGCACCTCTTCAGTGCTCAGAATGATCTACCTAAATTTAGTGTATTGTTTTTACGAATGTAAACAAATTCCACTCAGCCATAGGGCTCGATTCATTTTACTGAAGAGCTTTGCTTTGGCGCAGGTGGGTGTGGTTTATAGAATTAGCTTTTCATTCAACAGTGCACAATTGAAATATATTTTCAAGAGCTAAATTATATATATATATATATATATATATATATATATATATATATATATGTGTGTGTGTGTGTGTGTGTGTGTGTGTGTGTGTGTGTGTGTGTGTGTGTGTGTGTGTAATATGACGATCTATAATTTTGTATAATTATATATATCAACAAACAGTATTCAGTATTTTGAAAAATAGTATGAGAAATTGGAAAAAAATATTTTGTGACGCATTTCATACGTTAGGACCGTTACAGATCCCCTTGGAGATACGGCCTGTGCGCCCAGGCAAAGATGATATACTGGAGGCTCACAAATATTTAAAACTAAAAAAAACTGAATCTGACAGGTGAACAAGATGTTAACAAAACGACAAACTTGAATTAATACAAAATTTATTTACATAAGATGTATATATATATATATATATATATATATATATATATATATAGTTTATGCAAAACTAGGTAATCCGTATGGGTAGACCCAAGGAGGATGATATCCAGAGAGCTCAATGTAAATTCAGAGCAAATATGTTTGAATAAAACAGATCACTTTAAGGTTCCAACATGGAACCTTAAAGTGATACCTATTTATTGAAGGACCTACTTCTGACTTATGAACTGAATTTTGGTTTTAAATTTGTTGATAAAAATATTTCTTTATTAATGCGTTTTTTTCGGTGTTTTTATAGTCGCATTGGTAGAATGGAACGATATTAATATTTGGCAGATATATATTTCAGTCTCTATATATTGTAAAATTTAATTCAGTATAATCGTCACAGACGAATGAATTTTCTGGGATATATAATGAGGAAAGAAAGCTTGGAAAATTTACTTACTTTTGTAGGTAAAGTGAATTTGGAAACAACGTATACTGAACTAAACGATATGAATTGAATGACCTTGGAAAAAGATTTGTAGTAAGTCACTAAGAGCAACAGACAGGAAGTTAGTGAAAGACACGATCCCTTGGGTCCGGAAATGCCACGGCATATGAAAGAAATATTATTCTATTGTAACACACCAGGCAAGAATCAGAAACATTTCTAAATGTGGCATAAGACATTTGGTTTATCATTATGTATTTAGGGGAAACAAGGAGAAATGGGTGTGCGGGCGGTGTAAAGGTTATTGGTACACAAATTGGAATTGGCATGCCAAGTTCAATTTCTGAACGATTTTCCTTCACTACACACTATCGAACTCTATACACAATCCATCTTCCACCCCTTAGGAGATGACTGAAGTCTTTAGCGTTGAAAGGATAATTAACGTGAGAAAAAAGACCCTCAATTAAAAGCAGAATGTACTGTTGTCAGTAAGATTGAACTGACCTAGATACGAACCATGAAGACGGGAATTGTCACATCGAATCTGAAAGAGCAATGCAATGGCCAACGATGCTTTTGAAAAACTAAGCCAGGTATGAAGAAAGACGAAATTTTCGTTAGAATCTAGTAAAAGAGTTCTCAAATGCAATGTAATATAAGCCCTCCAAACTGAATGCTTGAGTTTTTTCTGACAGATGAAGAAGACACTTGAACCAACAAAAACTAGTTCTGCAGAAGGATCCTGAGAATGCCATGGACTGGACATGTGAGTCAAGGGGAGGTATTAAGGACAAATGAAAACAAAAAGGATATTGGATATTATATTTGGAATCAGAAAGGGAATGATGAAATTTCTAGGACACATAACAAGAAAAAAAATTATTGAAAAATTTGTCACTCACATGATATACTGGAGGCAATAGAGAACGAGAGTGAGCTAGAGAGAAAGAGAGAGAGAGAAAGAGAGAGAGAGAGATAGCAAAAACCCTGATAAGTTTGTGTAAATGGATAACAGAACCGGGAACTGATGGTGAAAAGGCAAACTTTGCTAAAGAGGATTTGGAGAGCCGTGATCGTCAATTCCTGAAAGAACATGACACATAGAGGAAGAAAAAGAAATATAATCACTGTAGCATGAGAGTTTTATTTCAAAACAATTTTTCTCGAGGTAAAGGTTCCTTCAAGCTATCTTACCCTAGACACACCCACTGCTGTTTTGGTTGCAGTACGTGGGGCGCCCGTATAAGCATAATCTGTTACAGCACTCGTCATCGCGTGTAGCTGGAGTTCCATGTTTATCAATATGGATATGGAACGAACATTAGTTGGCTAAAAGGCGTGTTATTTTACGAGATAATGTAGTGGTTGTATGATCAACATGTTGATACGATCTCTGAACGGACGAAAATTATATAGATTACGTTTTTATTGCTTAATATCGACTTTTGATTGCAGGTTTCGTTTGAACTGATAAGATTAGATGTTTTGAATTTTTATAACAAATTACTAATCGCATATATTTATCTGTTGGAGATGTTTATTTATGAATAATGTTTTGATGGCTGTTTCATCTTATAATGAATTTAGTTATGATAAAAAGGTTTATTTTTTATCATATTTTATTCTCAGTACTTTTATTATTCTTTGTTTCTTTTGAGGTATCATTTGATAATAAACAAAATTGATGAGGAAGACGCTCTTTGAATATATATATATATATACATACACACACATATATACTTTTATTACTTTTTTAAAATGTATGATTAAAAATAAATGCATTAATTCTTTATATTGATTTATCTATCTATGAGATGTCAAATATATGCATATATATATATATCTGTGGGTGTGCGCGGGCGTGCGTGTGTGTGTGTGTATTTTATTTTAGAATATTACAATATGAGAACCTCATGTTGTAATATCATCAAATAAAGAATACACTCACTCTCTTTGGGTCCTGTCACTCGATCTAACTAACGCCTGAGTTCAATACCCGGTTAAGATGGTGGAGAACTTGGAGAGGTGAATTAACAGGTGATAACTGATAACTGATATCCATTAGACATAGCGCGTGGAACTAGAACAGTCTACCCCAGCGAGCAAAATAAAGAGATCAGTTCGAAATTCCAAACACCTGAAGAAGGCCGAAGCGTACAACGGCCGAAACATTGTGATAAATATAGTAAAAAAGATGAGGACGATAGTCCGAACAATGTAAATAGCGTACATAAAACCTTATCTCAGAAATCTAGAAATAATCTAGACATGTGTTAATAGGTTAATATTCATTTATACAAATAAAGAGAATTTAAAATGGCATAATCGAAGTGAAAAGAATTAATTGAAAAATTCAAATACTAATATTGTACCATTACTACTTTGACACGCACACAGATATATATGTATGGCGTGACAATATTTGGCGGATCAATTAAGAGGGTCGACCAGATTGTTCATCTGTCGAACTCTCTGCCTTGAGCAGAGAGGAACCCGGACGAGGCTTTGCCGAAGGTCAAAGTTTCGTCAGGGGAGGTAGACAGGCCCTGAACCTGTTTATGCGGGTTCTAAGGGAATTTTTTGGCCGAGCCTACGGGCTTGGAGAACCCACGGTAAATTCTGCCTTGTGCCATATACATCCCTCGTGGGGTGGAGTGGGGGGCTGTTACATATAACAATAAGAGGGTCGTGCGGTACACTAGTGTGCGGTGTCACGGCAATTGAGAGTCACTACTCTAGACTTTAAGAGGTTATAGTTTCATTAGTAAATAACATTTTAGAGTTCAATCGGTGACGTTAGAAGTGTGGAAATATACTATAGAAGGAACCGGAAATCCAACCCTAAACCGGAAACAAGCGATAAACAACTACCTTTCAAAAAACCCCGGAACGAGTGTGAACGGGATGATAATGTCCTAGAAATGTCAACTGTTTTCAAATTCTAAGTATAAGTGTTCTTTTTAGTTACAATTTGCTTTACAACTTTCTCGTTGCTAAAATGTTTCTTCCATGGTATTATCAGTGTCCTTTTGGAAGCCCACATCTCTGATGCTTCAAGTCTAATTTTGATCTCCGAGAAAATAGTTCAGTATTCACTGTCATATGGAAGGATTGATAATACATAGCAGGTCAGTACTCATTTCGTTGATTGGAACAGAAATTTCCTGTTTCTTAATATCTTGCTTAGTTTCTGGAAAGCATCTTTCGCTATTCCAATGCGCCTTTGGTTTTCTGTCACATTTTCTGTTAGAATTTTCCAGCATTACACCAGAGAGTTGAATTTCTGGACGTGCTCTATTCTGATGCCTGCGATTCATAGCTCGTACATTAAGGTATCCATTTTGCTAACGACCACCGAATTCTGTCTTCTTTCAGTTAATAGCTAATTCTCGCTTTATTTTTACATCGTCTAGGAGATTTTTTTTTTGTTTTTTTTACTTTTCTTGTTGAATCTGACATTAACACGGTGACATTTAAATATTCGCTCAGATCTTAAAGAGTTACTTAGTGAGTTTCAGAATGATTTCGTCACGATAATCTCTTTTGTTAAGATAATCTATTTCGTTAAGATAATCTCTTTCGTGATCTACCAATTTCGTTCCTAATGTTAGTTTTTGACGTCTTTTGTATTTTTTTTTGACAAATTTCTTCTGTTTTCTCCTTCTATGCTTATCTAGGTTGCATTTGAATTGATTCTTCTTTATCGATTGAGAACGGATCTCATTCATTGTTGAACATTGAACACTATTTACATACTGACTATTGTCCTCATCTTTGTTGTTGTTAACACATTGACGTACCCATCAAAGCCGCAACCGATTCGATAATATCTGTGTTTATCTTTGAGATGAGAAACTATCTTTATTTACACTATTTACATGTCGACTATTGTCCTCATCTTTGTTATTGTTACCACAATTCGTGTATCACATCAGATACGTACCGATTCGATAATTTCCTTGAGAATCTCTGGGATGAAGGGTACGCCCTGTCCAGGTACGCCCTGTCCAGCCCAAGGATTGAACTCGCAATCAGTATGTCACCAAATTCACGAACCAAGCAACTTATACCATGTCTTCCGTGTTCATGATTGTAGTTTGAAAAAACAGAAAAAAAAAAATTACCTCATGAACGTTCGTACGTAAAAAGAATCTCGTGGGGAAGCCATATTGTTTTTATGCTGAAAAATTAACGCAAAATCACGGCGACCACGAGATTTGAGAAAATATAAATATGCAGTGTACGAAAGACCGGGGGTGTGTGGAGGAGAAAGGGAAGTTAGCCTACAAAGGACCAGACAATACGTCAGCTACATCTACACTTTGTCACTCACGATTAATGCCTACTAAGGAATTTAGGCCAGTCTCTCGAATTTAAAATTCAATGATCACCAACTTTGACAAGTGAAACATATTCTAAGTGGTCAGAAATCGTCAGATCGTTCAGTTTCATGAAGTACTTTCCGAACAACGTCAACCACGGGTCATGGGATGGGGGAGTTTACTATCAGCCGTGGAGAACAAAATCGTTTTTGTGATGAGGAATTGACATGCCCGATATGGGCAATATTAACCGTTTCCTTATAAGGAAACGGCTTGCATTCATTGACAGAGCAGCCAATTCAAATGTAGGTTGAAATTTATAAAATCTTTCTCTTAAATTAATTTGTCAGGAAAATAAGTGTCGAGTTGATTAACTCTTATTGTACTTTTCAGTATTTATGTTTTATTTGAAGTGTTTTGGTTCGCCAGTATCTTGCTTATTCCATTAGTCCCTCTTCGAGGTACATGTAATATCCATTTTAGTTGTTGCTGCTGTTGAAAGTCTTTAAAATGATGTGAATTCTGCTGTTTATAGCGTCAGTTAACGAAGTTCGAAGGATTATTACTATATGAACTCCATACTTCATTCGATCGATTCCTTTTTTGATCATTGATCTCAGAAGGCGGTTATATACAGCTGACAGTTTAGATATTTCTAAACGGTTTTAACGACATCCCTGACGTCCATATTAAAATCTCGATCTGACGAGGCTATTTAAGAACATGCCTCGAGTTTTCAAGTTAAGATTTGGCCTTTCTGTCAATATCTCTGCGATGATGTATCATGATGACTTGCATTATTTACATTATTCAGGCTGCTATCCTCTTCTTCATTGCCATATTCACAACGATTTGGCTGTTGTATGCTCCGGCCTTTTTCAGGTGATTAGAATTTCGAACTGAACCTTTTTTTCTTCCACCGGAGTAGATTGTTCTAGTTCCACGTGCCATGGCTCTTCCGGATGTCTCAGTTGTTTCCCTTTAACTCAACACTCCAACATTTGGTTCACCACTGCTGTAGCCTGGTATTGGACTCACAAGCTTTCAATTGTTTCGATTTCAATTTAATAATTAGTGAAGCTGCACTTCCACAAACAATACTTCTTGTGGAAAAAGGGTTCAACCATTACATTTTATTTATTTAGAAAAGATTTCAATTGTTTCTACAATAAATTTAAACCTATTTAATATAAAAAATCTATTCATTTAAAACTTCATTTTAAAAAAGCGCATTTTAAAATAAAAAAGCGAATTTTAAAATAAAAAAAAACACATTTAAAAAAAATCTGGGAAAATTACTACTCGAGGCAAACGTATGTAAACAATGCCAGTAATGGCGGCCGGACAACGCGAAAGAGATCGAAATTACATTGACGAGCGCAATGTTTTAATGTCATTTCCGAAGTAATCAGGCAATTTCACACCAGAATGGTACATTCTCATTATCGGGGCCTTTTGGTGCTTATACTGCAAATTATCCAAGTTTTTAGCTCAATGTATCAAGTGAAATATGTCAGATTACATTTACCTCAAGTCGACGAAAATCAAAGTAAGTGGTAGCATTAACATTTCGACTGGAGGGTTGGGCTGAGGGGTGTGACTGGGGTAGTATTGAGGAAATATGATATAAGTCAGCAATACTGATTATAAATGTACAATAAAGTAAATAAAAATTCACGGACCAAGAGACATAAACATACTAAAGCATAAACATATATACAAACACACACCCAAGATAGATACACAGGATATTTAAAAAAGCATTTTCGTTAGTCCTAGCCCTAAATATCAAAACGTGTTTTCTTTTTTATTTTAGGCACAGAATTTATATAAAAATTATATATTTCAGTTAGTGTTAAGGGATTATTTTAGCATCTAAGTTATACCAATAGTATATTTTATAAAAGACTATAATGAGCCTGACAAACATTGATGACCTAGAATCCCCACTGATATATATATATATATATATATATATATATGAACTGCGCAGATATAACAATCGACACTGCATTGTGTCTGTCACTTACACGATTGGATGCAACCTTTTTGTGCGTGTGGGCACGCGCTCATATATGTACGTACGTGTGTGTGTTGGTCAACGATAGCTTGTTGCAAAGTCATATTTTAAGTAACACTGAGTACATAATTATATGTCAATGGTTTAGTGATAAATTCTCTTATATATATATATATATATATATATATATATATATATATATATTCTCAGGATAACGTTTGATAAAAAAATGCGTATAAACTGTCTTAAATATGTTTCTTTCAAATATGTGATATCGAAAAACCTAAGCCTTACCAAACATACAGAATTCTTTTAGAGTTCCAATCGCCAGATCAGAAAGATGCGCCAGCTACTTACTCAAAATTGCAATCGTCTTGAAAATGCTGGCCATATTTTCTTTCCGACTGATAATATTATCTCGACTGGCAAAAAGTAAACGGACAGTATTTGAACTAAGCGGATATTTATTCTTTGTCTTATAAGAAAGTCAAGAAGCAGCTAAAAGAAAGAAAAAAAGAATATCTGGTTAGGGGAAAGGAGAATTTTGACAAATCACCGGCGATGGGTTACTGGTTTGGTATCAGCAAGAATAAAGCCAAGCCGCTTATCCGGTGATATGTGAGCATTAATCCCCTACAATCTTTTGGCCATGTTGTTTGTTTTTTTTTCGTTTTTTTTTCTTTTCGTCATTTTGAGAAAGATGTCGCCGGGAAAATACAGCAAGAAGGATTCTAGCGTAATAAGTAACTATCATCTCTCTCTCTCTCTCTCTCTCTCTCTCTCACACACACACACACACACACACACACATACACACACACACGCGCACATTAACCCAAATTGTTACTGTTGCCCATATACTTACAGATAAACGTTTCAATGAAGACAACTAACAAGGCACTGAGATTAAGCTTTTTACAGTATAATCCCGCATATCCGGAATCCCTCATATCCGGAGTCCCTCATATCCGGAGTCCCTCATATCCGGAATACCGCATATCCGGACATGATTTTGATGTGTATATTTAAACTATTTGGGTGATATGTAACTGATTTGAAATTTCTGTTTTTCAGGAAATTTACTTTGGATAATTGCTGATGCTTATTTCACCCTAATGGCTTGTATTGGTGCAAAAAGATGATGGGAATAAGAGGAAAGGATGAAAATGAGACACATTTGCAACAAGACAGCGACGAGATGCATGATTGTGATGAACTGAAATTGAAAAAGCTATTGAAAAGGTTGTCAGTTTTATGGAAAGAAAGCCAGCACTCAGCTATGACGATTGCAGTAAGACACGTAGAATTAAAAAGTGTCTTTCGTTTAAAAAAATTCAAGAACAAAAGCTCAACGAAATTCGGAAAAAGTTAAGAATGACATTAGAAGAGAAAGACTCATCATGCAACAGCGATTAAAAAATCCTCGTTACATTATTTGTTTTGCATACGAGGCATACTTAATTTGATGAATTTTCATTTTCATTAACATTACATAATTTATTTCATTTTCCCTAAAATCAATTCTGTTATATTTCACTCACCATTAGCTTATTTTGTTTACTATAAAACATTGAAAATAAATGTTAAACCTAATTTCAGTTCTTTTATTTCAATCTAAATATAACACCTTATGTCCGGACTTTGTAACCAATTCATCAGGTCCGGAAGGCCTTAGTCCGATTGTCAGGGATTCTACTGTATTAAATCTTTCTTGCACGTGTACAATTATTGCCAATTCTAGACAAAACAATGTGGAAAAATAACTTCAAATTATACACACGAGCGCTTGCAGTTAATCAGTTAACCATTATCAAGAATATTTTTTAACTATATATATATATATATATATATATATGGATATAATTGGAGTTTCGTTTTAATTTCCGAACAGGGCCGTCCTGGGTATGACGATCAACTACATCCGTGTCCTGGGTAAGACGATAAACTACATCTGACACCAAGGTCTCTGATCAGGATGTTTTGAGTAGCATGCAACCGCCTCTTAATTGCTGGTATTCTAGTAATGTGCAAATAGTTAACCCCCAAACTGCGGCCAAAACACCATGAAAGTGTTAAAATAAGTTTTAATAGCATAAATGTTTTTTTTTGTAAAAAATTATTACCAGCGATACATTTTTGAAGAAAAAATATTACCAGCAATGCATTTTTGGAAAAAAAAATATTACAAGTAATAAAAAAAATGTAGGCATTAAATAACCCATTGAGGTTGATATGCTGTAAACTAAACCAAACCAATTCAAGCCAAACCAAACCGAAGCAAACTAAACCGAACAGGGTTAGCACGACGAGTTCAATGAAATTTGTATAAAACAGCGACTGTTGCTCAAATACACACCTGCATATAATCAAAAGTATATTAATGACTGTCACTTCGTTGTAGAAGATGACTGTCTCTTCACTTGGTAGCATTTTTGTATCTCTTATTCATTCATAATTTTATTATTTCCATCATTTATACCCGAGCAAACGCTCTGCTATGGGCCCGTAAGCAATTCTTAAGGCCAGCTTCACTTTTCCAACCTCTTTTACATACGTAGCAAACATAAAGTTTATCTGTGTTACTCATGTTAGAAACGTATCTGTTCCTGTGTACAATCATGTAACGTTTGAGCGTCGCAACTGACTTACAAAACTTGTCACAAATCTCGTACAATTAACCTGCAAGTCTTTCTCGTAGGGTTTCATTCACAGGAATTTGCATCTGACCTCGTTGGTGTCGTCTCCCTGACTGGCTAAACCAGCCGCCCATAGTGTGATTTTCCACAAATAGTGCAAGTTTGTTGGTGTCCTAATAGCTCTGGCACAGATTCTATTTCTTCCTTCCTAATGGTGCATTTTTTTGCTGGAGTATTCAATTCTCTTCTGCTGAAAATGGTTGCAGCGTTCCCAAACCAACATTCTTCAGCCAGATCCATCTCCAATCACAATTTCCCAGTCCTCACCATTAACGCCAAGTGTCTTTAGTTAAATCTAACGCGACCCTTGAAACGATTATTTTTTGCTCATTAGCGGGTCGATTACATTGCACCAGCTCACCAAAAAAGAATATGCACGCAGAAATGCATATATATATATATATATATATATATATATATATATATATATATAAAGAAATTGTATTCAAGAGACAAGGTCTTCTTGTTTCATTTTTTTTATCCTATTTTTCCGATTTTCGAAATAGTTGAATCGAAAATGTTGATCAACTCTCCAAAGTCCATATTTTAGTTCTCTTTTTTTTTTGTTCGAGAAACTTTTGACCAAAATCGATTATAATCAGGAATTTTTTTTTTTCTGTAACCTAGGCAAGAGTTGTCGGCTAAATTGTATTTTTGGAAACGCTACATTTCAAATTCAAATGTGCACATATCACATAAGTGATGCCTTATGTAGAATGATCTCACTGTTTTTGGCAGCACTAGAAAAATTATGTCAAATATTTTATCCGTATTATTATTATTATTTTTATAAGCATATTAGATTTTTTTATGAAGACTTTAAAATACCACCTCCTGAAGAGGGAGAGTAATTTTATTTAATATTCGTTATTTCTTTTGTTTAACATTTCTCCGAGTACTATGAGTCTTTCCTTACAACGAGGACTGTAAAGTATTTTGGCATTATCAATCTTAAATTAATTGTTGTATTTTATTGTTTCTGATTTGGTCACGTTTCAATAAGTGAACTACCGCCAGTCTCATCAACGAGCCACCGTGCCTTGAATGAATATAGAGCATTAAACTCATACCCAGCCTCAAGTGGAACTCTTATATAGGATCCATCCTTAAAGATGCAGGTAAAATGATCGGCTCCGTCTACCGCTCCAGTAAGTACCAGACCCCCTCATGTTATCCCCCCCTACCTTTA
The DNA here is from genome assembly GCA_903632075.3 of Acanthosepion pharaonis. NCBI lineage: Eukaryota > Metazoa > Mollusca > Cephalopoda > Sepiida > Sepiidae > Acanthosepion > Acanthosepion pharaonis. The sequence continues at coordinate 5,505,357 of CAHIKZ030001112.1, forward strand.
TAAGAATCAAATCAGGCCAAAAATGGAATACTGTTGCCATATTTTGGCGGGAGCTTACTAGTCCTCACTTTCCAGTCTTGATAGAGCTCAAAAGCGTTTCCGAGTCCTTGTTGGAGAAGAATTATTTTCCAACTTCCACCCCCCCTCCCCTCTCTCTCTCTCTCACACTCTCTCTCTCTCTCTCTCTCTCTCTCTCTCTCTCTCTCACACACACAGGAGGGATATGGCGAGTTTCTCATTACTCTATCGCTACTACCATCAAAGTGGTCGGACGAACGATATTCCTTGGTTTCGCCAGTTTGACTTGCGCGTTTAGGACCAGCCATGCCACTTACATACCACCCATATTCCCTGCGGATTCCATCGGCGAGAAGTAAGTTCCACTCAGACATCTTTTCCCGCGAACTACTGCCTGTGGACCGACCCCCAAAAGATTTTTCCCGATCACTACAATCTTAACCTGTTCAAATCTAGAGACAACCGTTATCTTACTCTCCTATTCATATAAACTACACCTTAACACGTAACTCTCTACCTCGAGTGGCCGCCGGTTCATGTTCAGGGTGAACATTACTGTAATATATATATATATATATATATATATATATATATATATATATATATATAAATAAAAAGAAGGAACAGTAAGATATATAATCCAATGTTCTTATAGATATTTTTATTTTTACAAAATAGTGCTCAATGTAAATTTACAGAGCATTAATATTATAAATTAATTGATTTAAAATGTTTTTTCGCTACACAGTTCTAACCATGTTTCAAAAATAGAAGCTAAAAACCCCGAAAAATTTTTAAAAAGCAGTTTTCCCATCAGTAAATGTTTTAGGCCTTGTGACACGCGTCATAAACATATGACGGATCATTAAATTGCAATAGAATAAATGAGAATCTGTCCTACCATTGTTCTTTTTAATGAATTCGACGGAAAGAACAAAACTTCGCAGGTGGAGGTGATATGATGTTTTAAGGTGGGATTAAATGGGCGGGGTAGGTAATGGCGGGGTAGGTAATGGCGGAGTAGGCAATGGCTGAGTAATGGCGGCGTAGGTAATGCTGAGTAATGGCGGAGTAAGTAATGGCTGAGTAATGGCGGAGTACGTAATGACTGAGTAATGGCGGCGTAGGTAATGGCGGGGTAGGTAATGGCTGAGTAATGGCGGAGTAGGCAATGGCTGAGTAATGGCGGCGTAGGTAATGCTGAGTAATGGCTGGAGTAAGTAATGGCTGAGTAATGGCGGAGTAAGTAATGGCTGAGTAATGGCGGCGTAGGTAATGGCGGGGTAGGTAATGGCTGAGTAATGGCTGAGTAGACAATGGCTGAGTAATGGCGGCGTAGGTAATGGCGGAGTAAGTAATGGCCTAGTAATGGCGGGGTAGGTAAGTAATGGCTGAGTAATGGTTGAGTAGGCAATGGCTGAGTAATGGCGGTGTAGGTAATTGCGGAGTAAGTAATGGCCTAGTAATGGCGGGGTAGGTAATGACTAAGTAATGGCTGAGTAGGTAATGGCTGAGTAGGTAATTGCTGAGTAATGCCGGGGTAGGTAATGGAAATTACGATTCATAAAGTTATTAAATAAACAATTTCAAAAATTAGGCGTCCTGGGTAAGACAATAAACGACATCCAGCAGCAAGGCCTCTGATCAGGAGGTTTTGAGGAGCGTGGAACCAACTCTTAATTACTGGTGTTCCCAGGTCCACCCTTACCAGGGGTGGTAGCACCTGTTAGGGTCTCAGCTATGGGAAAATAGTTAACTATTACCAGCAATACTTTTTTGAAAAAATTTATTACCAGCAATACAATTTTGAAGTAAATATATTACCAGAAACATATTTTTGACAAAACAAAATGTTACCAGCAATAAAAACTGCTGTCGGCAGTAAATAACCCATTGAGGTCGATATGCTGTAAAACAAAATCAACCAAACCAATCTAAACCAAAGAATACATATTCTATTCATACGAATCGATCCTAAAAATGTTGTCGGCATTAAATAACCCATTGTGGTTGATATGCCGTAAAACAAAATAAACCAAACCAATGTAAACCAAAGAATACATATTCTATTCATACGAATCTATCCTAAAAATGTTGTCGGCATTAAATAACCCATTGAGGTTAATATGCCGTAAAACAAAATAAACCAAATCAATCTAAACCAAAGAATACATATTCTATTCATACGAATCTATCCTAAAATGATGTCGGCATTAAATAACCCATTGAGGTGGATATGCCGCAAAACAAAATAAACCAAACCAAACCAATCAAAAATTAGTTTCAAAACAAAGAGAATAAAATTCCACTAAATTAATGTTTTCTTTATGGCTTTGTCATCATTACAATGACAGTTCCTTTTTCTCTATTTTCTTATCAAATTATTTCCATCGGAAACGTTATTCACGTTTTTTAATTATTTTCTTAGCTATAAAGTAACATTTATTTGAGTTTCCGTAATTTACTTAATGATGACAAACTTGGAAAATTCAGTAAAATTCGTGAAGTTATTAGCACAACGAAGGTCTAATATAATTTATACGAAATATCTTACAAAGTAATAATGCAGATATTTCCCCGTAATCGTCAATAGGTTTTCTAATCATAAAGAAAAATTGAAGACAGAACTGTGATAGATAAATAAATGAATAGAAATAAATAAGAAAAAGATCAAAATTTCACCATCTAAAAAAAAATAGACAGAAAATAACATTCTCCAGGCAAACGATGCCATAATTTGATCAACCTATGAAAAAGCTTTCATAACCAGGGTGTAAGGATGTGAGTCAGTGAGAAGTGAACAACCTTTTGAAAGTGAATATATATGTATATAAACAGATTAAAAATCAACCAAAATCAGTGTCAATAAATCAATTTGTCCATTCTCCGATGCTACAGTCATCATAATATACCCAGAGATAAAATATATGTGCACAACTAAATCATTCTTTGCTATATTGAAAACAAACATACTTTCCTTCACCACTTTGTCAAGTGGTGGCTACTAAATTTGAATACATATATGCATGCAAACGTATGCATATATATTTACTTCCAGCTAGATTTCTCTCTCTCTCTCCCATACTTATGTACCAAGACTTTTACACGTGAACTCTTTAAATTTCAACTTTCGCTATCTGACTAAAAGACATTAAATAATAATGAGAGTAATTTATAATAAATATATTTGTAACTATACAGGGTGTATCAAAAATAGTTATAAATTGATGCCATAAAACACCGAGGAGTGGCAAGATGGGAACTCCTCTCAAGGACAAGGCCTTCATATGGGGCATGGCGGATTTGCCAGACTGTGAATGATGTGACCTTGGCGTTGTTTGTTCCTTCCATCTTGTTTACGGATAAGGTAACATTTGAAAGAGATGGAATAAGAAATTTATACAGCCAACATTTGTGGGCGGATCGGAATCCCCATAGTATAATACGAGCTAGATATCAGCATCAGTTTACGATTAACCTGTGGGTCGGAATTGTAGGTGACTGTCTGGTAGGTCCATATGTTCTCCATGAAAGTTTTACAGGAGCTGTCTACAGGGATTTTATTTTGAACACGCTATCAGATCTGCTAGAAGATGTACCCCTGCTCATACGAAGACGCATGTGGTTCATGCATTATGGGGTTCCAGCACATGTTAATCACATTGGTCGCGATACACTGGCTGACATCCAGCATAAAGATAGATAGGGAGGGGAGGACCGTTTCCATGGCCTCAAGTTTTTGGATTTTTATCTGTGGCAAACTGGTTTGTGCAACAGACATTAATAATACAAAGGCAATTCAACAACGTGTCACGGTAGGGGGCTGCGAACCATTTGACCCTGTGTGAGTGTATTTGAAATGTTCCGCCGGTCAATGATCTGACGGGCGCATGCTTATGTAGAAGCAAGGAGAACGTATTTTGAATATGTCTTATGAGTTGCTGTGTTTTGGTGTTTTGGACACTTGTTTATTTGGACATTTTACATTGTTTTGGGGATAGGAACCCGGTCCGAAATTCTGTACAAGTAATTTTGATACATTATTTACATTATTCGGACAACTGTCCTCATCTATATCGCTATATTTATTACAACGTTTCGGCCGTTGTACGCCCCGGCCTTCTACATGTCGAACTGAACGCTATATTTCGCTCACTGGAGTAGACTGTTCTAGTTCCACGGGCCATGTTTAATGGATGTCAATTATCAGTTATCTCCTGATAATTTCCCTCTGAAAGTTCCCCACTGCCTTAACCGGGTATTGAACTCACACTGTTTGGGTCCTGTCACTGGCTCTAACCAACGCCTTTATTCACTGTGTCATGTGTCCTTGATGAAACGTTGTAATAAATATGGCGACAAAGATGAGGACAATAGCCTGAATAATGTAAATAATGTACATAATACCTCATCTCAGAAATATGGACAGATACTGAAAGGCCGAAACGTTGTAATAAATATGGCGACAAAGATGAGGACAATAGTCTGAATAATGTAAATTATGGACATAATACCTCATCTCAGAAATATAGACAGATACTGAAAGACCGAAACGATGTAATAAATATGGCGACAAAGATGAGGACAATAGTCTGAATAATGTAAATAATGTACATAATACCTCATCTCAGAAATATAAACAGATACTGAAAAACCGAAACGATGTAATAAATATGGCGACAAAGATGAGGATAATAGTCTGAATAATGTAAATAATGTACATAATACCTCATCTCAGAAATATGGACAGATACTGAAAGGCCGAAACGTTGTAATAAATATGGCGACAAAGATGAGGACAATGGTCTGAGTAATGTAAATAATGTACATAATACCTCATCTCAGATATATAGACAGATACTGAAAAACCGAAACGATGTAATAAATATGGCGACAAAGATGAGGACAATAGTCCGAATAATGTAAATAGTGTACATAATATCTCAGAAATATAGACAGATACTAATTTTGATACACTCTATATTTTGTTCAAAATTTGCTATGTATGTATGTGTAAGACTGCTTTATATTGGAAAAAGAGCATCGATTGATTTTTCTAATGTTAAATGTCAAATATTAATAGGCTGGAAAGATACAGTAAAAAGGTAATAATGAATAGTGTGATATAAATGGCAGTGAAGGTAATAATATCTGAAGAATACGAAGATAACGATTGATCTTTGATTTGAAGAGGTCAAGTTTGAAGAGTTCAGGTAAGCACCCACGCGGGTGTCTGTTCCACACGTTCACCGATGTTAAGCCCGGTCAATACCTAGATGGGTGAACTCTTGGGAATAACAGGTGCTGTAAGCTTGGATGTGCGGGTGGTGTTATGGAGAATGACTCGGAATTTTAACCATAGAGCCGAGTTCCAATTCCCGCTCTGTTCGTTATCTTCACTTAAGGAAAGGTATGAATCCACCTCTTCTCCCCATGTATTAGTAAGACCAGTATCACTAAAGCCATTATTATCTCAAAAAAAAAAAAATGTATACAAAATATTTAGATTCCTGCTTTAAAGATCCCATGGAGATGTTGATAGGCCGCTAAACAAAAGAAAGCAACCAAAGCATCCTGAACATTCTGAACCCAAAAAAATGGAGGTCATCTGAATATTTGTCATGGAAATATTGATAAACGATTTAGTGCGGATATAAAGGATAGCTGGGGTTCGCTGACAGTCACCATGTAAATTGGTATGAACGTCATCCCGTAGTTGAGCGAGTAGATGTTACAATCCTCTGGTAGTTTTTTTTTTCTATCAACACAGATCGGACAATACAACGGACCACCCAGATATTATTCTCAAGAACAGAAAAGGTTTTGCACATTGATTAAAATGAGCATACCAAGTGATAAAAAACATCTCAGCGAAGGTTTTTGGAAAACTAAGCAAATACAAAAACCTGGAGAGGGAAAATATAACAAAGAATGTGACAGTTAAAGGCTAAAACTGTTCCTACTATAATTGGAGCTTTGGAACTGATAAAAAAGGAACTCAACAACAAAATAAACCCTTCCTGGTGCATCATCTCTCTAGGAAATCTAAAAATAGTTCAAACAAACACTGTCCATGTTCATGGTAGAGTTTCTTTCATTTTTATTATTATTTAATCGCCGTATTTTGTTTAATTACGAAGAAACAACAAAAATGACTTCATTTGCTTGCTCTAGGCCTTTGTTTATGGCCCAACATGTGATTATAAAGTCTATGCAGTTATAATGACTTTCTTTAAAATAATAATTATAATAAAGGTGCAATGTAAATAATTACAATACCTCATCTCAGAAATAAAGAGTTATGGTGTTATCTTTCTAAAGAATTTGAATGCGAGTCCTCTGAAAGAGATTCTTTGTCATTTCTTCTTGCTGAGAGTGTAAAAAAGAATGTGCCAAAGTTGTTGGAATAACATCGTATCTAAATGTTCACCAACATATTAATATACCAACTACGGTAAAGACAACAAAGGTTGCGCCATCTGTGTGAAAAAAATGGAGTACTCTTGCGAGACTAAAAATCCACATCTTTGTTGTCTATTTTTGAGTATTAATCAAGCGATAGAATTACTAGAAATCGAGCCACAGTCATTTTGAATTATATATATATATATATATATATATATATATATAATTATTTATTTAAAAATATGATTCCAACACGTTACATAAGAGTTCTCATGTTTCGAAACAAGAGCCGAAAACTTCAATATAATTATTTGAATTAAACTGAATTAAAGTACTAAGCACTGTTCCATCTTCAAGCGAAATTTTTTTTTGGCATAACTTATTTCTGAAATTTACGCGTTTTATAAGCATATTCATTATTGAAATCAAAATGGTAACGGCTAGAGCAATTGTTTAAAGAAAAGGGGCGTAAGGTGTTAATAATTTGTATCAATATCTCAGTTACATTCACAGATGTCAAGTCAGTGTAAGGTTGGGGTGTCTAAATTTAAAGCGGAAGAATCTAGTCTGGTTAAGCGTCTATGGAGATTTATTTATTTTTTTTAATTATTTATTTTTTTTTTTTTTCTGAAAGGGTTTTATGTACATAAAAACTGTCGTAAATCGCTAACATTTGTTTTTTGACGACTTCATAAAGGGTTATCTTTTTTTGTAGGGCATTTAAAGTATTTATTAGGACTATGGGATTTAAAAATTATTTTATTGTTTGTTTGTTTCTTTTTATTTTATTCATATATATATATATATATATATATATATATATATATATATATATATATATATATATATTTGAATATTTTGGCATAATTAAAAACGGATGGTAAAAAGAAAAAAAAAAATAATGAAAGACAAAAACCAGTTGGTTACGCCCCCGCTCTTCAAAGTGTTTTTGTTTTTTTTAACCTGGAGATTCTTAAAAGAGTAAAATACAATAAATATAATTAAGCGATTGATTGATGGGAGGATGGAGAAAGGGAAAAAAGGTAAGGAAGTACTATAGACTAATGATAGCAAACCCCGGCAAACAATCACGCTGTTCACAGAGAGAGGGTTTGTGAGATTTGATAGACAATGACACGTGTATTTTAAGATGAAATCAAAGACGACGACCAGTCATTTTCTTTTTAACATCCATTTTTAATTATGTTGAAAAATATTCAGCTTACGTTTTCACAATAATATATATAAGTTATGTATGTATGTAGTAAGAATATATTTTATAAATATATATATATATATATATATATATATATATATATATATATATAGTCATCCACAGACAGAGTGTTACACTGTATTACAGCTCCTCAGTGTGACTATATCTATCTATCAATCTTTCTATCTATCTATATATATATATTAATGGTACATTAATGTTAATGAACATTGTATATATATGTATATACATATGCATGCATATATATAAATATACATATATATACATATATATATATATATATATATATATATATATATATATATATAAATATATATATATATATATATATATATATATATATGGATATATCCATATATCCATATATATATATAATATATACATATATATATACATATATATATATATATATATATATATATATATATATATATATATATATATATATATATATATATATATATATACTATTGATTGTTGTAGTTAGAGCCCGGATTAATTGGAAAAGATTGTTGATGTTCCATATTTTGGAGATTTCGATCTCAAATTTCTTTTATTTAGGTAGCTTCTTGAAGATCTTCTTCTTCTTCTTTTTCTTCTTATTCTTCTTCTTCTTCTTCTCATTATTATTATTATTAGTAGTAGTATTAGTAGTTTCGCTACTATTCTTGTCTTCATGAAGCCCTTGGCAGTTTTGGAAGTTCTTTATATATTTTAACGGATTCATTGGAAGGTCAAGTGATGAGAACAAATGTCAGAAGACAGTCCCCAAAATACACCAAATCAGTCACAGGATGTGACATGTGTGTGAGTGAAAACAGCTGCCCTCTCGGTGCAAGATTCAATATTCTAAGAAGCAGTTAAAATATGCAGGATATGCAGCCAATACGAGTTTTTGCGAGATATTTAAAAAAAAAGAAAAAAAAAAACAAAGATGAGGAAATTGGTCCGAATGTTCCCATGCAAGTTGAATGAAATATCATTTGTTTTTATTAAATAATTTAAAATTCACACTTTTAATCACTTTTTTAAGGTTATTATTTATTGTCATGTAAACTTAATATTTTTTTCTTTTTTGCGACGCACCCGCTGACCTGTTTTTTTTTTTTTGTTGTTGTTTTTTGTTCCCCAAATACAAGGTTATTTCGTACGGGTTCGTTAGACAGGTGGCCCACCAATCGAAAACATAGATAAGATCAGCTTGGGAAACCGTGATTGATTGGAGCGATAATCGCGGAGACTTGTAATAGATCGGCGGCAAAGAGTAGCGACCGATGGTGGTTTCTTCTCCAGATGATATCGGTTCGGCTGGGCAGAGGCAAAGGAGCACGACGGGAATCGATCCAAATATGAAGCCAATGGAAAATCTCCAAAAATTTATACGAGATAAAGAAAAGAATAAAAATTATCGTCTAGTTAAAAAAAAAAAAAAACAAGAAAACTTGCAGATATTTCTTCAAGACAAAATTAGGGAAAATTTAAGTGAAAAAAAAATGATGCCGCTGTTTTCTAATTAAAAAGAGACAAGCACACGCACGTAAGCAAACACATACACAGAAAAAAAAAAACGAAGGCGATTCGATCAGGGTTCAATCCCAGGTCTGGTTAGTTGGTAGTTTTTTTAGCGGCTTATCAACCGCCATGATTTATTTCATGCCGTTTACACTTATAAACATTTCAACTGTAAAAGGATGAAACCTTGCCTTGCCAATCTAATACTGAGTTTACATTCATGGCGTCTATGTAGCATAACGGAAAGCTCAGTAGAAAAATTACCATAACAATATCTATATAAAAGGCGCAAGAGTTACATTAAGGGGGTGGATAGGTGACTGAATGTGAGAGGCCGGATTAGGACCAATAACATTGCACATCCTTCTTTAGATTTTATCAAGAATCTCTGAATATATAGCAAGAGCACCAGACCAGATGTGGAAGCAATATTCAAAGCAAGGACGAATGAGAGACTTATAAATATGTCGGATAGGTTCTCGAAAGAAAAGTTGTCTGGCACGACACAGTAAACCAAATTTCCTTGTAGCAGACATAGCAAATGAGTCAATATAATCTATAATATATAATCAATATAATAATATACGCCCATATATATATATATATATATATATATATATATATATATATATATATATATATATAAAGAACTGATGGATTCATACTCAATTTGACATTTTATTACTTCAAATGCTATTATGGTGGATACTCTGTATTTGAAAATAGGATTTCAAACAATCCTGGTAAAGATAATGTGCCCCTTTAAAAAAAGGGGCCAAGAGAACTTTGATTGTTGTATTGTTCTACATGCCTGAGCAGTAAAAGTACACTTGATCAAACAGTGATATTTCCCCCCTATAAAAGGGAACTCAGTTCATTGAAAATATTTTATATCTTATGTTATTGTACTTAATTCAGTAGTGAATATGAAGATTCTGGAGAGAAAAATTGTCTGGCATGACACAGTAAACCAACTTTCCTCGCAGTAAACCATAGATAAGTCAATATAATCTTTTCATTTTATATCGGAATATAGTAAAAAAAAAAAAAAAGTTTGTTCTTACATTGTTTTTGTTCTAAGTTGATTTTTGTTTATGTTCCATTTTCTTATATCTTGAAGTTCAATATCAATACGGTCACTAATAATAATTGATAGATTTTGGAAAATGGTTTGAGAAAATGGTCCCTGACAGTACCATTGTCTATTTCAATGGTTCCTGATTACATTTTGGTACATTTCTCTGCTGGAGCATTTTATATTTCTTCTTTTGTGAAAATGTTATTAAATTATTTATAGAAAAGACACAGAGAAGCGCCGTGATGGTGAAAAAAAGAGCTGAAGCTGAGATGACACATTAGGACCAATAACATTGCAGATCCTTCTTTGGATTTTATCAAGAATCTCTAAATATATAGTCGCCCCTGAATGCACCTTACCCAAAGACAGAGACGCAACTGAGAGAGCATAAATAATGGTTTATATTAATTAGCACACTAAAGGCTCAATATCTCTATTATATATTATCTACTTCTAGGCAATATCACTCTTTAGGTTTAACTAATTTTCATATTGATTTAAAAAAAAAGGTTATTTCATTATTTAACTGTCCCTCATTACTGTTCTTTTATTCGAAGATTATTTTGATTTTTATATCAAAAATAGTTCTGTTTAGGAATGTCGTCTTATATAGTGGAGAAAAGTGTTGGAAATTTGCATTTTACTTGGATTTCAACAAGTTGGTATCTATTTGTAAAACTTTCTGTAATATTAACAAACCAATTTATGAATGAAATCTTCATTTAAATGTTTTGTTTCAAAGATTTAAAGTAGTGAATATATCTTACTTTCCGAAGTGATAGCGTGCGGGCGAAGCCTTCTAGTAAATAAATAAGCGTAAGGCGATATATTGACTCAAATTCCATATTCTTGGGAGGTTGCTTTCGATCACTTTTATCGATGAGACACAACCTACGAGCCTTCGTCAAACTAGATATATAATTCTCCTATCATGCTGCCAATACTTTGTATTTTTTCCACTGGGGTCAAAAAGCAGCATGTACAGAAGTTAGAATGTCTGGGAGATGTTTTAACTAAAAATGTGACAGTGAAATCCGAAGAAGCATTGGAATAGTAAAAGTTGCCTTCCAAAAGCAAAACAAAGTCTCAAGAAACAGGAAAATTCAGTTAGAATCAAAGGAAAGCGTGGTTAGTGCTATGTAACATAAGCTCGCTTATATGGCAGTTGATGCTGGACAGATGAAGAAACGATTTCTGGAGACGGCAAAAATGTTTGTTCTATAGATAGATGCTAAAAATTCCAAGTCTTAAAGAAATATCAGAAAACTTATACTCAGAATCGGTAAGAGAGAGCTGAAATTTATTGAACATATAGTGAAGAAAGAACCCTTGGAAAATTTAATACTCACAGAACAGATTGACAAAGGCAGACGACCGGCCACCTATCTAGCCAGATTGTGTGAATGGATGGCGAAACGAAGATGGGTGGTGGTAGATATGGTAACAAGACAAACATTTACAAATGACAAGAAGTTGTGGAAAGCCATAAGCGTTCGCGCCCTGAAAAAACACGACGCAACGAAAAGAAGAAGAAGAAGAAGCAACATTTGATGCAACAGATTCTGAAATTATTTGACGAAGCGTTGTCGTTTTTATTCATTTACTTAATATTACTTTCAATTTGTATACGATCGTAGAATATCGGTCCAAGTGTTAATATAATGAGTGAGAGATAATAGTCTAAATATTTGAATAGATAAGGATAGTGCTTCAGTGTGAATTTGATAAAGAACAAATTCACTTCGTTTTAGCGCTTCTTATAGGAGTGTCCTTACGCATCCAAGTGTGCGTTTTAATTTAACATTAAGAAAGATTCCTTACGAGAAAAGATACAGCTATCAATCCAATCTACTCAATGTGACAAGCGGAAATCTACAACCTTGAGGTCTGCTATCACGCAGTAGGAATGTAATACTAACTCAATTTTTCAATATATATATATATATATATATATATATATATGCATAGATATATATATATAGATACCTACTTACTTACACACACACACACACACACACACACACATATATATATATATATGTCACAGACAGTACTGTTTCGCTGTATCACAGTTCCTCAGTACGCATCGACATCCGATATATATATATATATATATATATATATATATATATATATATATATATATAGATATGTGTGTGTCGGAGTAAGCGGACGTGATTTTTTTCTTTTTTTGCTCAAAGAAATCAATGTCATATTTAAAAGTAAGTGTTAATTGTTTTACATTTTATCATCCATTATTCTGATATTTTTTATTATATTATAATATTTGTTAGGTTATTATTTATTTAAAGTATTTAAGATACACATTTTTATAATCTTTTGTTCATATTTGTTTATCTTGAACATAAATCGTGGCATACAACGATTTTTCTTTCTTCTTTTTTATTTTGTTTAACAAGTGTAATAATATATTAAGTATATTTCGCAAAGAGTTTATATATAAAGAACATTTAATGTATTGTATTTGTTAAATGAATTATATAGTAGCATAAATAAGTCTAATCTCTATATTTAAGCGTAACATTTATATCCCCTTTGATATTTTTTTACGAAAGTAGTCGTAATTTTTGGAATTAGATGAAAGTATTTTTGTAACGCTTATTTTGTTTATCTTTGGCTAGTAGGTCATTATCGCCGATTTCTTTATCTATTATTATTTATATTCAAAGATTCTTTTAAATACATTTGGTATGAATTTTATTCCTTTACATCTTCTTATTTATTAATTTCAAAGTAACGTAATTTCACTATTTACATTATTCGGACTATTGTCCTCATCTTTGTCGCCATATTTATTACAACGTTTCAGTCGTTGTACGCCTTCAGATGGTTGGAATGTCGAACTGAGCCCTTTATTTCACTGATTGGGATAGACTGTTATAGTTCCACGTGTCATGTCTAATGGATGTCAGTTATCAGTTATCTCATGTTAATTCTCCTCTTCAAGTTCTCCACTGCCTTAACCGGGTATTGAACTGACACCCTTTGGGTCCTGTCATCTAACCAACGCCTCTATACTCTGTGGCATGGGTCCTTGAGGACAGCTGTGTATGAATTTCTGGGTATTATAAACCTAATGTCTTCATCAACCATTTTTAACAGTGTTCATATTGCAATTTTTGCTGTTATCATTGCGTATTTTTACCAGAACTCATATTGCGATTTTGGTTGTTATTTTCTCTTTTCTCTCTCACTCTTTATTACTGCTTCTCATATTGTATTCATTTTTATGCTTGGTCGACTCAGGAGGTTTTTGTGGCCTAGCATATGTGCTGATTCCTTAAGTTTACGAATTTTTCAATGGTGTTCTTTGTCTATGATCTCAACCTGATCCCACAGAGGGCAGTGATCTCCCTTTTCTTTTCATATGTGGTCAGCCATGTCTGATTTTTCCACTTCCCTTCGTGTTATAGCTTTCTGGTGTTCTTGAAGCCTTACCTTAAAGAGGGGGCTGTCTCCTCTTTATATTTCTTACCGCAGCTACATGGGATAGCGTACACACAGTTTTTAGTCATGTTCTTCTATATGGCAGGGTCTTACTCGGGAGAGATATCTGCGAAGTGTCGTCAAGTTTTTGAAGGTTGTCCTGATGTTGTATGGACCGCAGATCCTTTGTATTTTTTCTGATAACCCCTTCACATAAGGCAGGCAGACTGTTTTCTGAGTGTTGTTGTCCTCCTCTTGTACCCGCCTATCTCAGTTTATTGGGGCTGCTGCCATGTACCCAGAATAGTTGTTACGTTCTAGGGTACTACTTATACTGATCAATTCTTTATCTAATGTCTCTGGGTCGCCACTTATGACTTTACCTCGGTGTTGTAAGCAGCGGATGATCCCTTTTTTTTACGTTGTATGGATGGTGGGAGTTGAAATTGAGGTATTGTCCAGTGAATGCCGGTTTACGGTATGCGGATGTCTTCTACCCATGCTCTGTTCAAAATATTAGAACATCCAGGAATGGGACTGCGTTGTTACTCTCTTTCTCCATTGTGAACTGTATCGAAGGTCTTTATCGAGTTCACAAGATCCAGTAGAATTTGAATATTTTTTTGGTGTGGCCAGAGTATGAAAGTGTCATCTACGTACAGGACACAAAGAGTGTGAGTTCAATACCTGGTTAAGGTGGTGGAGAACATGAAGAGGGTAATTAACAGTAGGTAAATGATAGCTGATATCTATTAGACATGGCACGTGAAACTAGAAGAGTCTACCCCAGTGAGTGAAATAAATGGTTCAGTTCGACATTCCAACCACCTGAAGAAGGCCGGGGCGTACAACGGTCGAAACGTTGTAATAAATATGGCGACAAAGATGAGGACAATAGTACGAATAATGTAAATAGTGTACATAATAACTCATCTCAGAAATATAGACAGATACAGAAAGGACGAAACGTTGTAATAAATATGGCGACAAAGATGAGGAGAATAGTCAGAATAATTTAAATAGTGTACATAATACCTCATCTCAGAAATATAGACAGACACTGAAGGGCCGAAACGTTGTAATAAATATGGTAACAAAGATGAGGACAATAGTCTGAATAATGTAAATAATGTACATAATATCTCATCTCAGAAATATAGACAGATACTAAACGGCCGAAACATTGTAATAAACATGGCGACAAATACGAGGAGAATAGTCAGAATAATGTAAATAGTGTACATCATACGTCATCTCAGAAATATAGACAAACGCAATTTCTGTTTTGTTGAAAAAGCGTTCCCGGTTATAAAGTTGTTTCGTTTGTTTTTTACTACTAGTCAATTCATTTTATTATTTATCTTTCAAATATTCTTATATATTTGATAATAACCGAAGTGTGGGCCTGGTCGTCATTGGCTACTGCGAGAAACTCTACGAAACAGAATCAACTTCATCTTGTCTCTTGGAATGTAAGAACTCTCCAGGACAAAAACTCAGCACCAGAAAGACAGATAGATCTAGTTGCATTGGAGCTAAAGAAGTACAACATTGATATAGCTGCACTGAGTGAATCTCGTCTTCCTTCTGGTGGGGAGAAAAGGAGGGTACACCTTTTTCTTATTTGGGAATGATGAAAATGAGTCGCGACTCTCGGGTTTAGGTTTTGCTATCAAATCAAAGATTGCCTAAGGCTGTTTCTGGTCGAATAGTGACTCTCAAAATCAACCTTGATCCCAAAAATACTGCCTTGTTGATAAGTTGTTATACTCCGAGCATGAACAGTACTGAGAACGTAAAAGATCACTTCTACAATCAACTTCGGTATGTGATATCTACCTGTGTCCATAGGTATAAGGTAGTTCTCTTGGGTGAATTAAACGCCTGTGTTGGTTCTGAGCATCAGACATGGAATGGTGTCATTGGTTTTCACAGTCTTGGGCGTATGAATTTTATTTGTCTGCGATTACTCTCTATGTGTAAAGAATTTGATCTCTGAATCACAATCATTCTGTTACAGCAGCTCAGTCCTCATGGATGCATCCCAGATCAAAAGACTGGCATCTTATTGTCTTTGTCATCACGAAACTTTCAAGACTTTCTCATCACACGCCATATATATATATACAGTAGCGAGTATAAAGATGAGGACGATGTTAAGTCTAAATATGAAATAACTTTTTATTTTAAAGCTTCATAGAACATTTTATCAAGGAAAAATAAGATTATAAATCTAAATTATATAATTCCAAAATATAAAGTTCAACAAAGTTATTTTGATAAAGATATACGAATAATTATATATCATTCGAAAAAAATAGATTTTTCCTTCATAAAATGTTCTATGAAGCTTTAAAATAAAAAGTTATTTCATATTTAGACTTTTTCTTAACATCGTTCTGATCTTTATACTCGCTACTGTATATATATATATATATATATATATATATATATATATATATATATATATAATATATATTAAGCAATAAAAATATTTAAGAATTAAAATCTTCAGACACACTGTGTTGTATATTAATATTCTTTCGTTTTTATTATTTCATTTAGATTCCTCGACAATTTTCAACATTGTTGTTGGTAGCAGTGAACTACAGAAATAAATGTCTTGATGGAGAAAATTAACTTTTTGTCTGTAGTTTTCATTTTTTTTTTTTTATTTGTTTTTTTATTTTTTGCCATGAATTTTGGTCAATCTTTTGTGTTGGTCAAACAGTCTATTTTGAGTTAAGTTGTTATTTAAAATAAGAGCTGGACGGATTCATGCTCCTCTAATTTCCCTTGGTCATATATATATATATATATATATATATATATATATATATATATATATATATATACGGATATACGGACTTGAAGAGAACTTTAGAAATATTTCCTTCAGAATTTTTGCGACTAACACTTCTTCAGAAGGATTCGTATTTAAGACAAGAGCTAAAACGATATTCACAAGAACTAAATAGTGTAAGAAGAGAGAAAACTTAATTTTGGATCACGACTAAAACAATTTCTTCGTAAAAAATAATTTCTCAATAAAAGTTAAATATTCCGAATGAGTATAAAAGGGAAACGTATTACTCACACCATCCAAATAACCTTATTCATTTTGTTTGCATAGGTTCGTTTGGGGTATTTTAATTTAAACAGCTTCTAAGATCTTCAAATGATCAGCAGACAGGGCTCTATTCAGGACAGTGATACAGTCATCCGTATATTGATGTGAACAGTCGGGATTATCTAGAAGGTGCTGACCAATTGCTGGATCATGCACTGCTTGAGTCGTCCTAGAAGGTTGACTAGAGTTACCTGCTCTTGTATTTGCAGGAATGTGTTGATCGATTCGGGTCTCCAATCTCTGATTGGTCCATCCTATCTATGCAGCATCACACTGACATTTAAATTTATATACCACGGAACTATTTTGTAAATAGGAAAAATCGACCTTAACAAGAGAGGAGAATATTGAACGAGTCTCGAAAATAACACATAACCTTCACAGACGAAAAATATAATGCAATACACGCCAATACCACCTCGGTCAGTACTTGACTATTTATACTTAACCTTAAATATAAGGGACGCAATGAAGGACAAAAAACAATTATATTTAAAGATATGGTATGTGTCACAGAATCTTATGACCGCCATGAAAAGAAAAAAAATATTTTTATTACCACTCATGAAAATAATAGATAAATAGTAAAACTGAAAAACGGGTTAGCAAACCGGTTTCGAACCTCGTTAAATAGAGGCAAATCGAGGTTAATAAATTAAATCGCATTATCACAAAAAAGAGATGGACAATATGTATTAAGGGAAAATATATAATTAGATGGAAATTAGTTGGAAACCCAGTACGAAGTCCTTCTATTTACACAGAGAGGTTTAACGATATATATATATATATATATATATATATATATATATATATATATATATATATATATATATATATATATATAGACACTTAAATAAATAATAAATAAATAAATCTGTCATCTTCATATATATATATATATATATATATATATATATATATATATATTATATATATTTATATAAATAAATAAATCTCCATAGATACTTAACCAGACAAGACGATGTCATCTTCCGCTTTAAATTTAGACACCCCAACCTTACCCTGACTTGACCTCTTTGAATGTAACTGAGATATTGATACAAATTATTAGCCCTTACGCCTCCTTTTTTTAAATAATTGCTCTAGCCGTTACCATAGTAATTTTAATATTGAATATGCTTATAAAACGCGTAAATTTCAAGAATTAGTTATTCCAAAAATTTTTCTTGAAGATTGAACAGAGCTTGGTACTTTAATTCAGTTTAATTCAAATAATTATATTGAAGTTTTCGGCTCTTGTTTTGAAACATGAGAACTCTTATGTAGCGATGGAATCATATTTTGAATAAATAATTATATATATATATATATATATATATATATATATATATATATATATAATTATTATTTTTTGAAAACATGAGAACTCTTATGTAGCGAAGGAATCTATTTTTTTTGAAAAATAATAATATATATATATATATATATATATATATAATTATTTATTTAAAAATATGATTCCATCGTTACATTTTTCAAAAACGGGAGCCAAAAACTTGATTGAATGAAAATATCAAGCTCTGTTCCAAAAACTTCGCTTGAGGATGAAACAGAGCTTGATATTTTAATTCAATTGAATTTTAATGAATATATTGAAGTTTTTGGCTCCTGTTTTTGAAACATGAGAATTCTGCTGTAGCGAAGAAATCATATTTTTAAAAAATAATTATAATTAGGCTCTGCTTTTTTTTTATTGAGCACTGTTTTTTTAATAATAAAAATACTAAAGAACCTCGGTGTTCTTTCGTGTTCTAACGTGTTCTTTCCTATTTTTCTATATATTTGCACACACACAGGAACACACACACACACACATATATATATATGTGTGTGTGTGTGTGTGTGTGCGTGTATAAGAGAAAATTAGAACTTTTTGCACTGCTAAATTAATGACAAATTTAATTTTCACAGAAAGTTAAGCATTTCACACCAAGCAAGGCGAGAGTGCCACTAGCACGCAAGGGGTTACAGAGGATTGAGAACAAGAGTAAAATGGCGTGTTTGAGGAAAGGATACAAAGAAGGCCGGGGATCAGGATCAAGGTATCATATGTTGATTGACATTACATTTGAATATTTGAAGATTAGATTATCAGGGAAGCAAATAAGAGGAAGACAATTCCCCAGACTTGAAGTGCGAGATAAGAAGCTGTTGGAGTAGAAGAGACGGTGACGTTTAATCGTTTCGACTGTGAACGGGTTATATCGAAATGCCAAACTAGTAGAACGCTTAATTTCATGCAGTTTGGGAATCAGCGAAAGCAGCTCGTCGGTGCAGTTGCGATGACAATACTTGTAGAAAAGACAGAGGGAAGTCACAGCACGTCTTTTAGAAAGTGACTGTAGACGAAATGCCAGATCAGGAAATGCAGTAAATTTAATTTAATATTTTTACAATTGTTCTTTTTAGGTATGTTCATGAAATCGATAAAAAAAATAGCATAACATGAATAAAAACGTCCTTAAAATTGAAAATAATTTTTACTGTCTAAATGTTTATGTTATTAACAACAGGAAATACCAAAGTATTTTTTAAATATTTTTTTACGTTTTTTAATCATTCCTAGAACGTCTAAAATTTTCGTTAAATATCTTTTTTTTTATTTTTTGAATCAGCAAATTTGACGGAAAATCAATCATCACCCATTTTTTCACTTTTGTTTACAAAAGTGAATTTCTGCGTTTAAAATTATTTTAAAATTCATTGATAATTTTTTCAAATTTTAATTTAAGAAAGCTAGAAATTATAAAATTTATTTAATATATTTTGAAGCAAAATATACGCTGAAAAAAAATGTACTTTAAAATAATTGAAAAAGCCGGTCTTAACAGCGCTATTGATTGACAAGTAATATGTGATGATTTCACTAAGCTCTGACATCTTACGCGAGGAAAAGTTATCGTACGGAAGGTCATAATTGATTTAATTTAGCTTTAAGTGAACCAATTTATTTACTGCGTTATTTTTAAGGAAAACTATCAACGCTTTTTTCATTTCTTTCTTTTTTTTTGTATTTTGGTACTTCGCTTTCACCATTACGTTTACGATGCTTTATAGAAAAATATAATACTATAAAAAATTAAATAAGACACAAAGAGTGAGGTAAAATTTCATAAGAAAGGCACCTAATTCATTAGTTATCTTTCTTATGAAATATTATCAGTAGTGTATATTTTATGTACATTTATTACATTTTACGGTATTATTTGGATTTCCACACATTCTACTATTAATTTTGATATTTCATTTATGGAAAACGACATAACTGAGATAATATAAACGAAGATTATATAATTTTTATAAGATAGGTACATAATACATAGTAGGTACCCTTATAAGTTAAAAATGCTATACATTTTTCCTCTTTTGTTAATTTTTTTAATCTTAAGTTATATGACAATATTGAAAAGATATTTTTTTCTAATAGTTACATAATCATATAAACTTTTTATTTTATTTTTCATAGCCAAGTAAGCACGTTTAGAAATTCAATGCAACTGGTATCAGACTTTCATGAAATGTTCGTGAAATTTTTATGTTTCGCCCAATGTAAATGTAATGATGTAAAGGCCGTTAACAGCGCCGAACAACATTTATATACAAAATCAAATCACGTGATGTTTTTTTTATTGTATTATATTCCTTCCAGGCTTCCGTACATTTGAATTACAGCAGTTTTCCGGACACAAAAGGCAAGGAACAGTAAGATGTTTCTAACTGGAGGCTAGTTCATTGTAAAAAACTTGTGCAATTCATAATCTCTACAGATAGATCTATTTAATAAGACTATTAAGTAAAGGATTCGCCATTTCCACTAATTTCACAATATTTGACAACTTTAATGTAAAAATAATAAAATAATTTAAGAAACAACAATTAATTCTTTTAAAAATTCGGCTTTCGATAATACTTTTAGTGATTATCAAGGATGATTTTATTTTTTCCGTTTAACTGAGAGTGTGCGTTATGTGTATGTTTTTAGAGTGTTATAGAGATGTTTTATTTTCCGAACACGGTTAGCACATTGTAGCCCTGTTCGTAGTTAATATTGTTAAGAGTTGGCTTTTTCTTTTTTATTATTAGGACTTACATTATTTTTAATCTGTTTTACAAGTGGATGAGGTTGTTATGTTTGTGTTTTCTCCTAGTATGTTTCGAATGGATTCTGGTAGGTTTGTGAGTGTGTTTAAATGGGTATTATCAGAGCTCTGGTCAGATAGGTGTAACGTAAAGCGTCTGGATAGACATGGAGTTGTGTAACCGGCTTGATCAGGAACATAGTTCCTTAAGGGGCATTTGAACTCATAGATAATGTTCGTTCTTTTTTGAGGATAAGGTTAGCGGTCATAAATTTTTATAGTAGATAATTTGATTTTTTTATTCGGGTCGATTGGGGTAGTGATGACTTTATAATATTTCTAATCGAAGATTCGTCTTGTTTGTAGTTAATGTGAATTTGGTTTTTGTAGAAAATATTTGTATTTTTTGACTTTATGTTCATTATCGTTGTTATTTACTTTAGGAAATAGTCTAATTTCTTAACAATTAACCTTGTTCCATTACAAGGCTTTGGAGGATCCAGTATTCTCAATACCATAACAGGAATATTTCCTTTTAGTTCCAGCTTGTGTGATGGCATTCCATGAGGATTCAATGAGTTCAAGAACTCGATCGGATAATTCATTGTCTGCTTTTGTCCAACCACAATGGCAATGGAAAAGTACTTCATGCTTTCTTTTGGAATTTCTTGGAGAAGTTTCCAGTTTATTCTACCGACAGTTTGATACTTGGGATCTAATATGGCCGTCTCACACAGCCAGTTTGAATCAATGAAATGCTTAATGTTTGCATAAACATGGTTAATAAAGCCTTGCATACTTAAAACTGAAACTTTATTTGGGATATTCATTTTGGTCCATTTCAGTGCCAATCGCAAAGCAGCGAATCTCCCTGCTTCAAGGTCACCTGTGTTTCTAACTCTCATTTTTCAGGCGAGCATTGATGTCATCAGCCTGGGCTTGCTTTTGAATGACTGGTGATATTTGTCTAAATTCGCCAGAAAATAGCAGAGTGATACCACCCATGATTTGTGAATTTTGTCTAATGTCTTTGAATGTTTTGCTCAGTGCCTCCAATGCTCGTTTGTGTACCATGGTACTTTCATACCAGATAATGAAGCTTGTCTCCTCCAGTAGCTTAGCCAAGTTTGTTTCTCTTTTGATGTTGCAAATTAAGGTTCCCTTGTAGTTCAAATCCAATGGAGGTTTGAAGGTTCTGTGTGTCATACGTCCTCCAGACAAGAGGATAACAGCAATTCTAGATGACGCTACCTCAGAAAAAAGTTTAGTTACAAAGTTTTTACCACTACCTCTAGGTGCATTCAAGAAAAAAATCCCTCCATTGTAGTTGCTGATGCCATCGAGGACCTTCTGATAAATTTACTGTTGGTCTTGGTTCAACAGGAGCTCATTGTTTGGAACACATTGTTGCAATTCTTCCATGTTGTGTCCTGTTTATCTCAAATTTCCTCTGTTTATTCGACCAGTTTCTCTGTATTTGGCAGACCAAAATTTCTAAGATTTCTTTGAGCCAAGTTCATCACTTTGTCTTCAGTTTCACAGAGAGCTAAATTTGCAATTTGAGGATTCAATTTCAATCTTGGATGAACAAGTATCATTTGAATAAGATGGGATATTTAAAAGTTAGAGAGTTGTGTCCCTTTAATTGAAAAAAGTGTGATACACGCAGACATTTTCACATTCATTATATAGAAAAAGAAGCTGAGATATTCAAAGTTAGAGAGTTGTGTTCATTTAATTGAAAAAAAAGTGTGGCGCACAAACATTTTCGCATTTATTATATAGATGAAGGAAATATTGAAAGTTAGAAATGTGTGCCTCTTTAATAGAAAAAGTGTGATCCTTGCTGGATGCGGAACTGCAATCCTGAAATTATGGATTCCCAAGTTTTCATTACTGCGATTGTTTTAGAATTCTGCCATATTGGCATTTACTGATGAAAACAATTGAAGCACCACAGCACTCTAACTTTCAATAGCTCATGTTCAAATGAAAAAATTACTGTTCTTAAATTACATTGTTTCAAAATAAAATTTTTCGTGTTTGCAACTTTACTCTTAGAGGCCACAGCCCAACGTATCATATCATTTTCGAATCAGGCCGACTCCATGAGCAAATTAAAAACATCCCGGGCCGGATCCGGGCACGTAATCCTGACATTTGGGATTCCCAAGTTTTCATTTTTCCGATTTTTTTCGGCGATTTTTTACGTGATTTTTGCATTTAATTTTTTTCCCTTATAACATTTTTATAAGTTGGAAATAAATTAAGGAATAATCGAATTTATTTGTGAAATCAGACGAACGTCACCCATGAAATATAAATAATTGTTTGTACGAAAAGTAAGGACCTACGTACATCAAATTGTCTTTAAATTAAGTGACGACAGAAGAATTATCGTTGAACTTTTAAAAGGTAAGCTCTGTGGCTCAATCGGTAAAAGCACGTCAGGCTATATGACGGTTCCATATAGGATACAGGTTCGATTCCTGTCGGAGGACGCATATTTTCTATGAAAATTTCTCAGACATTCAGGCCGGTAAATGTCTTTAATACTGTTTATTATGAACAGAGTATTTACTTAAATATTTGTATTTAAAAAGAATGTATACACATAAAAAATGTCTTAAAT
This sequence comes from Acanthosepion pharaonis, assembly GCA_903632075.3. Lineage (NCBI taxonomy): Eukaryota > Metazoa > Mollusca > Cephalopoda > Sepiida > Sepiidae > Acanthosepion > Acanthosepion pharaonis. The sequence goes on from CAHIKZ030001112.1 coordinate 5,528,919, forward strand.
AACACTTTTGTCCATTTCATAACGTATTACGTTTTGTTAAAATACGCATTGAGCAGATATGAATATGAGAGAAAAAGAAAATCATGGAGAATGTGCTAACCGGACACTCTTCATGGCCCAAAAATAAAAGCACATCAGGCTATATGACGGTTCCATATAGGATACAGGTTCGATTCCTGTCGGAGGACGCATATTTTCTATGTTCAGACATTTCGGTAAATGTCGTTAATACTGTTTATTATAAACAGAGTATTTACTTAAATACTTGTATCTATAAAAAAGAATGTATAATCATAAAAATAAATATTAATTCAAAACTAAAATGCAGCGATCAGTTGTGAGTTCTGTAGTTTATTGTTGCCTATTGCATTAAATCCTCCCTAACTATTGTGATAAAGATCCAATTAAGAGCCCTTCACAGGAGTGGCTTGATAGGTCGGATTTTAAGCTAGATTATAATAAACGAGTTTTAAATGAACATATCAGGCTCTGTTTTTAAGTTAAATAATTAATAAGTTTCATACTTTCTTTTGTTTAATTAACTCCTACTAAGCTAAGATACTGAAACTATTTAATCCTTTAGTGCATTACATTCCAGACTGTGGGTTAACTAAAATTCTAAAAGACCTCCAAACCGTAATATTACCATTAGACAGGAAGATGCATTAAGCAAAAAGAACTTAAATTTTAGGGAGAATTTTTGCAGTAATAGTTTAATTTTGTTATTAATATTATTACTGAATATATGAAAAAACCTTCATCAAGAGAAATTATATAAAAAATGCGTATTCATTAGTTGGAAATAAAGCAAAAATTTGTATGTGTACGAATATTTGTTTTCTCCCCCCACCACCACTGTATATACTCCGAAAATGGGCACTCACCCCTCCATAAATATTGCCAGCAAATTTTTAGCAAGATGTGTGTGTGTGTGTATGTTTGTGTGTGTGTGTGTGTGTGTGTGTGTGTGTGTGTGTGTGTGTGTGTGTGTGTGTGTGTGTGTGTGTGTGTTTGCTGAATGTGTGTTTGCTGAGTGGAGCGTGTGTTAGATACAAGTTTGATGTAATAGTTTTGGGCGTTTATCGACAATTATTTTTATTCATATATAATTCATATCATCATTATTCAGTCATCAATGTATAGACTTTTCCATTGATGACCTTATGTTACGCTTCAGTTAAATAGTGTATTCTCTGATAAAAGAAAACAATTTCAGTTATTATTATTATTATTATTGAATAAATAATAAACACCTTCATCTGGTCTAAAGTGAGCTAGTAAATTAGATTTGAAAAAGGCATGCAACCATAAAATTTTTAGAAGGTCTGCCAAATACTATGCATAAAGTATGGATGCTCCCGGAAATCCTGTTGAGCTCTCTAGGGAAAGGGGGTTTTAAAAACAGCGGCTCCTACTGCTATTAAGCATTACTCTTCAAGTATGAATTGAGTTCTCCGAGGCGCTTGGGTATTTCGTTTAGAGAAAATAATTCCTTCCTTTCTGTCGAGTGACGATGGCCTAAGATATCTGACTGATATTTTGATCCCGGCTTCATTTACATTTGTATATATATATATATTTTTGAATAAAAACAGATCACTTTAAGGTTCCATGTAATATTTTCACCACAACCCTTATTCATGGAAACTTAAAGTGATCTGTTTTTATTCAAACATATTTGCTCTGAATTTACATTAAGCTCTCTGGATATCATCATCCTTGGGTCTACCCATACGGATTACCTAGTTTTGCATAAACTATATATATATATATATATATATATATATATATATATATATATATATATATATATATATATTACATTTGGATATTAATGCATGTTTCATTAAATAATAAAGACAAGTTTTGTCTATTTATTTTAAGCAAATATCGTCTGATAAGCTTAATAACATTATCATTGAAAGACGAAAGAAAATCCCCATATTGATACATGTTTTTAATCCAATCTAAGCTTTCGGGTTACATAAGCCATCATCAGAGATGACGAGTATATTACACTAAATGGTAGTCTGTTTTTTTTTGTTTTCTTTTTTGCATGGAAGATTTCCAAGCAACGACAAACTCGTGCATACGAGCTACTGGAAGCGAAAATCGCACCGTGGCCCTTGTTGAAAGCACAACTATACTTAAACATGAAAACAATAAACAAAAACTAAAAATTCTTGAAGCTATATACATAAAACAGCTGAAACCTAACCTGAACAAAATAAACTACGAAATCTCCACAAATATTCTTAAATGCCTATAATTGATAACAGAAGCCATGGGTTTATACCAACGGCTTCCCATTTTTAATACTTTTCGTTTACACTCTCGCGTGGTCATGTGTGACGTCACGAGCTGCGACGCGATTTTCGCTTCATTGACTCGTTTACACGAGTTAGCCGTTGCTTTGAAATTTTTCATGCAACAAAAACAGACTATCATTATTGTTTCGTCCGTATATTGGTTGATATATTGAAAAGTAATTGTCGTCTTTGATAATGGCTTATGTAAGCGGAAAGCTTAGATTGGATTTAAACTTGTATCAATATGGTGATTTCCTTTCGTCCTTCAATGATAATGTTATTAAGCTTATCAGACAATACGAAAGGAACTTACTTAAAATAAATAGAAAAAAAACTTGTCTATATTATTTAATGAAACATGCATTAATGAAAAATTGCTGCCTAAATATACACACAATATATATATATATATATATATATATATATATATATATATCTTTAGGGGAAAGAAGTATGACAAAGTGGAAAAAGTTTTGGTGTTATGCGTACCATCATGTCAGACTTCATCAGGTAAAGTTTATGTTTACGTTGATGCGACGACGCATGCGCACGAAAGAGAGACGCTGGGTATTTCAAATTTAGATTTTTTTTTAAATATGTGTTTTGGGTATATAGTTTAGCTAATTTCATTTTGATTCTTTTTCTTTCTTTTCCATCATCTTTGTTATAGAATATCCCACATTGTGATAAGAGAAGATCAGCCAAACATTATGAAATGTTTTAAGAACCTGGAAATAAATTAACTTTTAAAGTACTTTCTAAAATTTTTTGTCTGATTGTTTTTTTTTCTGTTAATTATCGTAGCACTTTTATATTTCAACATCATGGTCATCCTTATTACGATAAGCAACTAATCCGTTTAATATGTTCATTTTTAAAATGCCGCTTTTCTGTTCATATAATATTTTATTAAAAATCCTTGTTTCTTCTATATATCCTTTCTGGAAACGATTGCGTGTTTTAGATTAAATTCCTCCTTCAAGTTTTGTATTGATTAAGCCTTTTATTGTCTTAGATGTCATTGCGATAAAATTTAAGTTGAGTTTAGAAAATCTTTTTAAGATTTTAGTTTTAATTGGTTGAACAATATATTCCTCGGGTTTGTCAGGAGGGACTTTTTTTTTTTTTAATTTGGAATATTTTATGAGATTTCGTTGCACATTGAATATGAAAAAGTCAGGGTACAAGAGAAGCTTAAAACTCTTTTCAATATATTTCCCTACTTCGTGCAAATATTGAGGGCTGCAAATTCTGTGTGCTCGTAAGTAGAATTTGATGATTATTCCCTATTTTATTTTCTTGTTATGATGAGAATAGAAATTTATGAGATCATTTTTATTAACTGATTTTCGATGGACACTAAGTTTTAAGGTGGTCTGAAAGCGGTGTAGCATAATAACGAAGAAAGGCAAAGTATTGTTTTCTTCCATTTCTTATGTAATTTCTATTGTATGTACGACTTTGTTTAGTTTATATACAAGATCATGTAAATCAGTATCACGAAGATATATTAACAGAGTATCATCAATATACCGGATGGATTTTGATTGTTTAGGTAGCATATTTTGGAAAGAACTAGATTCGAGAATTTCTAGGAAGATACATGACATCAATACACTGAGAGAAGATCTCAATAGTAATCCAAATTATATATATATATATATATATATATATATATATATATATATATATATAAGGTAATAAATCCGTTGCGATATAATCCAAGTGGATCCTAGTTGCAAATAAAATATTAAAACTGAAAAAAAAAAAAAAAAAAAAGCACTCAATATATTTATTATTACAGAGCAAATAATTAGGTACACAATAACCTCCAAAATTACTTCATATGGGAAAAGGCTTATATATATATATATATATATATATATATATATGTAATATTAGTGGTCTATATATATATATATATATATATATATATATATATATATATATATATATATATATATATATGGTTATAATTTATTACACTGGGATCGTAATCACGAGGTCTGATGATTTGGATCGTGACTACGATTCCAATGTAATAAATGATAACCATGGGATATTAGTGTTTGAGCCTTTTATATTATATATATATATATATATATATATATATATATATATATATATATATATATATATATATATATATATAATATCTGGCCAGTATTCAAGGATACCTGTCTGTTAGGGCGGCTAACTAATCCCTATTGCAGACACTCGTTCAGTCACATTTGTGTTTGTTCAACACCCACAGAACCAACCTGTGGTTTATACTGCAGCTATGCTGAGCAGAGTTTGGAGAGAGCGTGTTGACTAGCGTGATCAACAATCTGAACAAGGCCAGCACACTCAAACCCTCGGTCCCGATGACTGGTGCCTTTGTGCTAGTACAGCTATCGATGTGTTCCATCTACCCAATTTCATTTCGTAAGGCTTGGTTCAACTTTCCATCTGTGCCCTACGCTTGGATCCCCCCCCCATTATGAACTCTCCTATGGGATAATTCAACCGCGGTCAGATTCAAACCCGGTCATATGGTCAGAAAGCCAACGTTCTAACCACTAGACCACACACACACACACACACACACACACACACACACACACACACACACACACACACATATATATATATATGACAGGGATACCTATATATATATATATATATATATATATATATATATGACAGGGATACCTAAGACATGAAAAGAAGTTGAAGACATGTATATAACAATCAAAGAAAACATGCACACATTAAGCTATGGAGGAAATATGCAAATATATATATATTAGAAGGATGCAGGCAACGCCCATATATATATATATATATATATATATATATATATATATATATATATATATATATATATATATATAGGAACCAACACTGCATGGTGTTAGTCAGTTTGCCACATCAATGGGACCTTAGACAATCTCTGTAGGTTGGCGTAAGGCGTGAAACTGACTGTTACTATGCCTCCCCCCTCCGTCTTTACATATAAACTCCGATAATGAACGCTCTTCCCTACAAAAAGCAAAACCTAAACAACAAAAAACAACATACACAAAGACACACATACACAAAGACACACATCTATCTCTCTACACAGACATACACACACGCAAATATATATATATATATATATATATATATATATATATATATATATATATATATATATATATATATATATATATATATATATATATATATATATAGTGAGAGAGAGAGAGAAAAGCGGAATGTATTGAATGTCCTGTACGTTATCTATAAAGTGTCGGTCTGTGTAGCATTATCTGCCTCTTCTATTGTCCATATACATTAAATACTAAAAAGAAAATCTTTTTTTCACAGCTTTTCTTTCCTAGTTTGAGTGATGACTGCCTTCCCTTCTCACTGCCCATTACAGAACGGCTACTGTCACCGCCATTCCTTTCCTTAGACGGCAGTTGACCTGCTGCTGCCTGATAAGTTCTTTACCGTTGGCCATGAGCAACAGCAGCAGCAGCAGCAGCAACGAGATTGGCAGAATTTGCGCATGCTTCAAGCGATAATTTATTCTCCTCATAAAGAAGTCAAACTGAAAAGAAGAATCGAAGGAGAATGCTTTGGGAGTAGGGTTGGTTGATAGAAAATAATGAAACCTAGACCAAGCAGACAGTGAGGGTTAAGGAAAAAAAAATAATGCGATGCTTCGACGGTAAGAGTGAAAGAAAAGACGCGGATTAATTGAACGTCAAATAAATGAAATGTTTCTTTGTCATCAGGATGTT
>CAHIKZ030001112.1:5540000-5542500 GCA_903632075.3 Acanthosepion pharaonis
TGAAAGAAAAGACGGACATACGGAAGGAATTAATAAAGAAATAAAAAGAAAGAAAGAAAGAAAGAAAGAAAGAATGAAAGAAAGAAAGAAAAGACGGACATACGGAAGGAATTAATAAACAGATAAAAAAAAAGAAAGAAAGAAAGAAAGAAAGTGTGTTCGAACGCATAAAAGATAAAGTGAGAATGAGTTTGGAATTAAATTGTAGAAAAGGAACGAGGCTAAAATATTATTAATCTTCAATTCTCTCGTAGCGCCATTTTGTTCTCTATCCTTTCGTCCCTCCCACCCAGTGTCGTTGCTCCCTTTCATTTCCGCACCAACCCCTTAGGAGTCGCAATCAGCGACCGTTTTATTTACGGGCATCTCGTTTATCGATACCGAGTTAAGGAAAGGAATTTTTCCCCGTGAGAGAAGCAAAGGGGAAACATCTGATGTGACAGTATTCTGGATAAGGGCACATAACTCCCATTTCTTCAGAAACTTTGATCATCACGATCTTGAAAGACAGACACACAGACAGACACACAGACAGACAGACAGACACACACACACACACACACACACACACACACACACATATATATATATATATATATATATATATATATATTATTCAATTTTTTTTTCTACAGATTTATTCTGAGAACTTTAACACATTGTCGACATGGAAATTAAAATAAACACTCTTATTAAAAAAAAAAAAAAAAACGGAAAAGTTACTAATATTCAAAAAGAGGCTTACCAAGCCTTTTTAAATTTTTTGAATTTCATGCATCTACACAACATTTCGATTTTGTTTATCGTCACTTGCCTTGATAAAATCAAATGACGAAACGGTAAGGACTAAGTACTATTTTCCGATTCCGTTTCTTCAGAGGATTGGAATTTCGTCATGAGATAGATTGTTCTAGTTCCACGTCCCATGCCTCTTCCAGATGATTATCTCGAAGTATTGAATTCCCAAATGGATTCAACTCATGTTTTTACCGACTGGGACATGTGACTTTAAGAACATCAGAGGTGGGAATTTTGTGGACTTATTAACCGAATGTCTCATGTTTCAACGAAAGTCCGGAGCGTACAACGGCCGAAATGTCGTGAATATGAGAACAAAGATGAGGATAACAGTCCGAAGAATGAAAGCAGTGTAAAAAGTTAAACCAACAGCTTCTTTGTAACAGGTATTCATCTCAAAACTCGCCCATTTTTTTCTCATATATCTTCCATGGCGTTTTTTGTCAGAACCCCATTTTACTTGGACAAGTTTTTTTCTTAATTTGTGACAAAATTGTTCTGAATTTTCTCTGTACATTTGTATCTCTGTGTCACACTTTTTCGTCGTCCCTTTTGCACAGCTCAGATAATAGAATTACGCACCAGCTTGATACTGATGTCCCCGTAATTCACATATTGTGACGACAGCATTTTCTTTGGCCTACAACCATGAATTCTGTCTTCTTAAAATTACGGTCCAGTGTATGACAACAAACTACATCCGCATCCTGGATAAGACGACAAACTACGTCCAACAGTAAGGCCTTTGATTGGGAGGTTTTGTGCAGCGTAAAACCATCTCTTAATTGCTAGTGTTGCAAGGTCCACCCTGACCTTGGGTGGTATCACCTTTTAGGGTCCCAGCTTTAGGCTAATAGTTAACCTTGAAATTGGGGTCAAACACTATTTTACCAGCAATAAATTTTTGAAGTAAAATTTATTACATGCAATAAATTATTACCAGCAATACATTATTCCCAGCAATTAATTTTTGAAAAAAATATTACCAGAGATAGATTTTTGAAGGAAAAAAATATTAGAAGTAATACATTTTTGAAAAAAAAAAAAAATTATTACCAGTAATAAAAATTTTGTCAACGTTAACCCATTGAGGTTCAGTCAGTTATGTGCCATGCTTAGGCGATCATGTATCTATCGAGACATGACTGACGAGGCAGATTTTTTCCCGCAGTAAGTTGCCATTTCTTTCTGCGGTAGACCAGTTGCAATCCAAGTCTATAGAACCCGGTTTGTCCTGCTATTTATCCATAGCTGGGGGAGTGGGGAGAAGAAGACGATTCTTACCTTTCCGAAGGGTATTAGCGGGTAAGTGAATGTAATTGATTCGACTGGAATTCGAACTCGGCTCTCCGATTTCTCAATCCGAGTCGCTATCCATTACACCTCTTTACGGCATATCAACCAAACTTTCTTAAAAATTACTTTTTTGTTTACTTCGTTATTGTAAAAAAAAGAAAAAAAAAAGGGCTGGAATTCAAATTCTCCTCCAGGCAGTTTTGAATAAAATGTTTTCTCTTTCCGATATCTCTTTTTTTCACACAGTATCTTCATAAAAGATTGTTATGAATAATCAAGAGTTGTCTCCCTTTGTTTTGCTACTCTTTTCTTTGAGAGAGCTATTTCTGTTTACTAGGACTATAAAAGGACACTATACGCGAAATTCTCAGTTGAGTAAAAGTTTCTTAACGTCTACAACTGCGTA
>CAHIKZ030001112.1:5547500-5677500 GCA_903632075.3 Acanthosepion pharaonis
ATATATATACAAGTAGAGGCTTGGTATAGAGGGAATAATGTTCTGATAACCAAAAACACTATTCTTAAAATAGTGCTCAATACACAGTAGAGCACATAATATTTATTCAAAATTGTAACATATGCATGTTATAATAACACTACTCAATAGCCATTTTGTTTCAATACTTCTGTTGTCTTGTTAAGTGATTGTGTTGTTAGGAAAATGTTTTAAGAGTTCAAACCAACCAAATCCTATCAGTATGGGAGACATTGTTAGGTAAACTAAACTATATATATATATATATATATATATATATATATATATATATATATATATATATATATTTCTGTAGTTCACTGCTAACAGCAAGCAGAAATATTTCTCCTTCCGATGATGGCCATTTCGGTCGAAACTAGTCGAGGAATCTAAATGGAATAATAATAATAAAAAAAAACGAAAGAATATTAATCTACAACCCAGTGTGTCTAATGATTTTAATTTTTAATTTTTTATTTTCTTATTGTTCAATATATATATATATATATATATATATATATATATATATATATATATATATATATATATATATAAACTTTATTCTGACTGGTCACTAAAAATGGTTATTTTTTAGTGATGGTATAGCATGCATATGTTATAATTTTGAATATATATATATATATATATATATGTGTGTGTGTGTGTGTGTGTTTGGTCTATATATATATATATATATATATATATATATATATATATATATATATATATGCTAGATCTACCATAGACCCGTTAGGTTTCTTTTAAAAGCAGTGCATTATACAAAATAATGAGGTAACAATATTATTAATTTTATTAGTAATTTCACATTTAAATTTGTATTCAAAGACGGTAAAAAGGTGTATTGCTCAACTGAGTTTCATTGTTTATACGGTGAGTGAAAAATAATCTTTATAGTTGTTCGAAATTCCATTCATCTGAAGAAGACCTTATAGTACAACGACTGAAACGTTGTGAATATTGCAATGAAGATGAGGATAACAGTCTGAATAATGTAAATAATACAGCTAGTCAATGAATAATTTAAAGCTGAAATATATTTTGGGAGTCTAAGAATTTTTTGGAAGTGGTAATAATTTTCTGATAAAAGTCTTACTATTTAACCTATAGCCGAGAGTTGAAGAAGTGTATTCATATCGACTGACAAGGCACTGCGATTAAGTTTTTTTTTATTAATTTTTTCTTACATTCGTACGAGTGGATTCTTTTCTGTGCCTCAGTCAGTTAAGTGCAATATACTTTCGAGTAATGACAGATTTTCTCGCAGTAGGTTGCCATTTCTTTCTGCGATAGAATGGTTGTCAACCAAGGCTATAGGACCCAGTCTGGCCTGCTTTTCAACCATAGCTAGCAAATGGATTCGTAACTTTCCCAAGAGTGTTTTCACTAAATTCGAATTACGTGAAAATTCGACTACAATTCGAACTTGGCACTTCAATTTCTCATATCGAGCCGTTATCCGTTACACCCCACGCCCCCGCCATTCAAGGCAGGTACGTCAATGAAAATGAAACATGTATTTATAATGAGAATGCAAAGTGAAGAAAAATCATAGGTAAACAAATATTCAAAACTTATCGACTGAAATAGACAAGACAAAGAATCGAGGGTGGGTGTGATTTGAAAGTGGATTATTCATGGAACTTTAAAAAGAAATGCTACGCTAATCTCCATTGATCAAATGGCTCGATCAAATGACGTATTCGATTAGAAAAATCACTTTTTCTGGACAAGATAGATGATATTTGGTTTTCATGCATAAAGACGTTCATCCTCATTACAAATGCGACGCGACACTTGTTCATTTCTATGAAATTAATTCGATCTGTATACAACGTATCCGTCAGTTTCAGACGATCAAAGGATTTGTCCCTACATAAATCTTTTGTTCGCGCCAAGAATTCAACATTCCTTCAATAATAATAATATGGGAACATCAACAATCACTGTTGTAGTTGGAGTCCTCGGATTGGTTGGAAAAGATTCCAGCGGACTCATTGAAGGATTCCATGCCTTAAAGAAATACAAAAAAAAAAATCTTCTCACAAGTACAGCACACAGGGCGTTATCTATGTAAAATGTGTTTTTTTTTTTTTTTTTTTTTTTTTCTTCATAAAACTGCTCAGGGAAAATGTTATGATACTATTTCTGACCTTAGGTCTCTGGATGGGACCCAGAAAGAAGTGAGTATACACAAGAAATCAAAGTAAATAAAATTACATCTTATTTTAACATATATTTACCAAAATTACACAAAATTTTTGATATACTGAAGAGTAAATTTATTCAAATAAAGTCGTCACTGGCTTCAACCACGGCCTCCAGACGACTTGGAAATCTCCTGCAACTCTTCATGGCGTTATCCTTGTTTAAATTCGTGAATGCTGCCATAATCCTTGCCTTTAGTTCATCTTTGGTGTTGCAAGGAGTTCGGTTGGCATCTCGCTCAACTGCACCCCACACTAAATAATCTAGGAAATTAGAGTTTGTGTAGCTAAGGGATGATGTGATCGCAGAAATTGTTTAACAACCGTTTCTGTGGCATGACGCAGAGTTCTTTTTTCAGATACAGGGTCTTCCAACAGCTACCCTCTTGGCCCAGGGCAGTACTACATCCTCTAAGCACTTGATATAGGCCTCCGTGGTGATTTTGAAGCTCTCATCAACAAATTCGGAAGGTCTTTTTTTATCAGAACAATCAGAATGAGTTTTCCGTGCTGGCGTACCTTCGTAAACAGTATTTGACACCCAAACACAGTGAAATGTTCATATTGTAGTTTCCAGTGCGAATGCCAAGCAGTACAGGATGCCGTTTCCAAATTTCTGGCGGAGTGAATTGCATCATGTGGCTCTTTTTGTTACAGACGGTGGTCAAGTGATCCTACTATAGTGTGCCATCGACAAAATCCAAAACAAACAACGCGCATGCGCGACATTAGAAAAAACAATAAAATGGCAACAATTTACCCCTCGTACCCTGTTTATATGTTAATAGATATATGTAGATATATATATACAGATATATACTACTGGAAAGAAAGTGAGATACACACACACAGAAACACACACAGACACAGAAACACACACAGACACACACACACACACATATATATATATATATATAAAGAGAGAGAGAGAAAGAGAGAGAGATATGTTGAAGAAATTTAAATCAGGCACACAAATATGCTCATACAGATGGATACATTGTATTTAAGGATATAATCTTTCAATGCCATATTTAGTTTAATCAGTCACGTGATGTTTTTATATATCTGATAAATTTTAGAGTTTTGGATAAGGCAGACACACTGAAAGTTTTATCGTATGTTTTTCTCTACGTATTGATGTCATTCAAAAAAGGGTATATAAAGAAAAGGCTATATACAAAAAGGCTATATAAAAAAAGCTATAAAAGACACCGAAAATGCAATAAAAATAAATGAACAAAAACAATAAAAAAATCATTCGTCTTCCAGCACATCAACTTGAAATAAATTAAATTTAGGCGAAGATTTTTTCTTTTCGGCTCGTGCTTCATATATATATATATATATATATATATATATATATATATATATATATATATATATATATATATATATATATATGAGGAGGTAAACAGGATGTTATAAAGATTGAGCTGTGTGAGCGAGATGAAAATGTACTGGCGCCTCGTCTATTGAGTGCAATTTGAGAAAGGAAGTGTGCTTAAACCGTTAAAAAGGACCATGTGGGAGCAAAGCCCTAACGCACAGCGACCCGACCACCCTTCTCAGTAGATTGCATCGGGAAAAGTAGACCTCAAACTGCTGGACGAAATTCAATTCTTGCTACAAAATCCAAAGTACGCATTCACTTTTTTTTCGTAGGTTCATCGATAAATCCGCAGCCTAACGATGGACGAAAGCATTTATTTTAAACGGCAACTCTTTATTTTCAACATAATTTCCTTCGTTATCGATACGCTTTAATCAGTGCTAGTGGATCAGTTTTAATATTTGACATCATAAGGACCCACTTGGATTATATACCAACGAATTTATTCCTTGTACTACATATATATATATATATATATATATATATATATATATATATATTATATATATATTATTTTAATATCTATACTCTGTATTTTTTAATAATTATACCTATGTATTTAATAATTATAAGCTATAGAAGGTTTTTTTTCAACTGTACATTCAGTCATCCTCAGGCATGAAAATTATCCAGGTAGCATCCGAGACGAAAAATTCATATAAAAACAAGGATTATAACATTCATCGAGTGATTCGTAGGTTAATGCACCTTTAAAATTTTGTTAGCGAAGGGATTTTGCCATTTTATATCATTAACTTTACTAATCTACTTTTTGTATGAATGATTCATTGTAATATAAATTGAACTGCACCACGTATTTGATATATATATATATATATATATATATATATATATATATATATATATATATATATATATATATATATATATATATATATAGATAGATAGATAGATAGATAGATAGATAGATATACAACAATATATATAGAATTAATATATAACCCCACAAATCAGGCCCTACCCACATTTATCACCCACACTAGACAGACATGCTTGCGGAGGCCTCACACTTATACACACACCCATACTAATATACACATTTACACATTCTCAATCCCTAAGAACCAAATAACACACACTTAATACAGACACATCTCCTTTCCAGGAACCAATAAAACTGTCAAAATGACCACGGGAATTCAGAGCAGCATGAATCCATCCAGCTATTATCTTAAATAACAACTTAAAACAGACTGTTTGACCAACACAAAGACTGACCAATATTTATGATAAAAAATAAATTTAAAAAACTAAAAAAAAAAAAAAAACTAAAGAAAACTACAGATAAATTTCATTTTCTCCATCAAGTCATTCATTTCTGTGGTTAACTGCTACTAACAAAAAAAAAAAAAAATTCTCCAGATGACGGCCATGCTGGAGGAAACTTGTCAAGGAATCTAATTGAAATAATAAAACGAAAAAATATTAATATACAACCCAGTGTGTCTGAAAATTTTAATTTTTAATATTTTTTTATTGTTCAAAACATATATAGAAAATTCGTAAACTTAAGGAATCAGCACATATGCTAGGCCACAAAAATCTCCTGAGCCGACCAAGCATAGAAATAACTACAATATGGGAACCAGTAATAAGGAGTGCCAGAGAAAAGCAATGATAACAACAAAGTTGCAATATGAGCTCTGGTAAAAACTTGATATGATAACAGCAAAATTGCAATATGAGCACTTGTAAAAATGGTTGCTGAAGACGTTAGGTGTATAATACCCAGAAATTCATACCCAGATGCCCTCAAGCACACATGGCACAGCGGATAAAGGCGTTGGTTAGATCCAGTGACAGGACCCAAAGTTCAATACACGGTTAAGGCAGTGGGGAACTTTCAGAGGGGGATTAACAGGAGATAACTGATATCCATCGAACGTGGAACTAGAACAGTCTACCCCAGTTCAGTCAGTTCGGCATTCCAACCACCTGAAGAAGGCCAGAGCGTACAACGGCCGATACGCTGTGATAAATATGGCTGGGGATGAAGACAATAGTCCGAATAATATATATATATATATATATATATATATATATATATATATATATTAAGAGAGTAGGAAATGTATCCTCCGCTAGAATGCCATGTCTAAAGTTAATACCGCAATAACAGAGCATTTATATTTTTCATATAATAATTCAACTCACATATGAACAACCATGGCTATCAATTCGTTTCTGGTCCTGCGGGCAGCAGTCACCAGGCAGTTTTGTCACTGCACCCAATATCGTGTTTGCAGTTGATGTTTCTATTTTTCCTCTATATTCAGCCAATAGGGAAATAGTTTCTGTTAAATAATCTTTTTTCCATCACAGTCGATCAACCACATAAAAACGAATAAATTTGATACAATTAAACTTTATTAATAGCGACATCAATTCACCATATCTTTCAGTAAAGATAGAATCCTTCTCATAAACTTTTTCTTAGAGTTTATTCTTAACTGACATGAACTATTTTCAATCCGCTTATTGGAGTTTGTTCCAAGTTGTCTGAGGAGGATCTCTCACAGTTATCAGATCTTTATGACTGATTGATTGTTTCTTTTTCGAAAACTTTTACAGGATAAAGACCCCATACAGAAAGAATAATTCAGGAAATATTTGGGAACAGGGTTGGTTTTATCTAGCATGCCATATTCATCTCACCTTTCACCAAGCGATTATGCAGTCAAGGGTAAAACGATAAACTACATCCGCGTCCTGGGTAAGACGATAAATAGGGTCCAACAGCAAGGCCTCTGGTCAGGAGGTTTTCAGGAGCGTGGAACCACATCTTAATTGCTGGTGTTCCCAGGTCCACCCTGACCTAGGGTAGTAACACCTCTCAGGGTTCCAGTTTTTTAACCCCCACAAAGGGGTCAAAACACGATCAAAGTATAAAAATAGGTTTTAATAGCAATACATTCTTTGAAAATTTTTACCAGAAATACATTTTTGAAAAAAATATTACCAGCAATATATTTTTAAAAAATTATTGCAGCAATACTTTTTTTTGAAAAAAATATTACCAGCAATAAAAATCTTGTGGCAATAAATAACCCATTAATCTTGATATGCCGTAAAACAAAACAAAACAAGACAAGCCAAACCAGCAATAAATTTTCTGAAGAAAAATATTAAAAATATTACCAGCAATACATTTTTGGAAAAAATATTACCAGCAATACATTTTTGGAAAAAATATTACCAGCAATAAAAAATCTTGTCAGTATTAAATAACCCATTGAGGTGTTGATATGCCGTAAAATAAAATAAACCAAACCAAACGAACCGATTATGATCTCTCTCGGTCGCTGCAAGTGCATTGATGAGAAAAATGTTCTCGAATGAAAACCAGATTCAAGGGATTTTATTTTCTAATGTTCAGCCAATACAAGGGTCAAGAGCCGCTCAAGGTAGAGGGTTACTTGGGGACTTATATTAGCGTAGAAAAGGACATGCGTTAAGAGTATAAAGCTGTAACAGGAACGGAACCGGTAACCCAATCCAAAGGAAAAACCTCTACTACTCTTCAAAAGATCAGGGTGGAGTGTGAACAGGACGATAGGCGGGCCTCTCTATTCAAATTCGTCGGGCACTGAAAAAAAATGAAATGTGAATAAAATTTACGAGTTCAGGCACAGATATCAAGAGTAGAGAGATGAAGCAGACTTTAGAAAGAATCGAAAACCTAATCCTATACAGGAATCAAGGGATAAACCTCTACTCCTGTTCAAAAGAAGAGGATTGTGAACCGAAGGATTTTTTGACACAAAAACCTACGGAATTTTACTGAAAAGGTGACGAAAATAACAGAGAGTATAGAAGCGAATAAAATGTAACTATTATTTATAATATAAATATTATATTTTATAATATATAAAACCTAATAAACACTGGAGGCCAAATGTTTGGATTTCTTTGAAATGAGTATACACAAGAAAACAACAACAACAACAATAATAATATGTACCCATTACAGAATGAATGTTCTGTATTTCGAAGATATATATTTAGGGATCACTTCAGGCCACAAGAAATTTATCTTCCTAAAATTTTTTATCATATATTCACTAATAATAATAATAGTGATAATAATAATAATGTCTTTGAAGATCTTCAAAAAGCTATCAAAATACAAGGATCTTGAAATCGAAATCCCCAAAATGTATCATACGATGACATTAACAATTAACAATGTTTATACATTCTTTTTATAGAGATACAACTTGTTAAGTAAATGATTTGTTGATAATAGACAGTATTAAACAACATTTGTCGGTCTGAATGTCCGAGAAATTTTCATAGAAAATATTCAGCCTCCGACAATAATCGAACCTGTATCCTATACTAGCAGTAGGGCCCGGCGTTGCCCGGGGATATAACAGTAAGAGATAGATCAAGTATCCACCATCATAAAGACTGAAAAATAAAATTGACAAAGATTATTGTTTAAGGTTGACGGACACGCATGTCTTGATTATTTTTTTTTTTTTACGAATTGGTCAAACTCAAACAAAAACATTGTTTTCAATCGTTATGAGTCTCCAGATTGAGACAATAAGCAAGACAATAAGAAACAATACATGCCAAAAAAAAAAAAAAAAAAAGTGAAGTTTTGTTGAAATCGGTTGGAAAATGTAGGTAGCCTTTCTGTAATCTTTTAGTTTTACAATTTATGATTTTTACTTATTGAATACAGTAAAAAAAATTCATATTTTTCTTGTGGTGATTCATAATTAGAATTCTGATTTGAATATATTTTCCACTCGTTGTTTCTAATACAAAAAATATTAACTTTATTTGGGTTTATTAATTATGATCTAACAAATCTTATTCATTTAGTAGCCTTTCTGTAATAATAATCTTTTACAATTTATGATTTTTACTTATTGAATACAGTAAAAAATTTGGACACCATGTGTATTTGAAGTAGTTTCCCGTTCCGGTTATTATTTTTAGTGTATGTTTAGATTTCATTATCTTTCCCTACAGATAAAGAATTTATCAGATGTTTGTATTCGTACAATCAGTAGAGATCGTTAGATTATTGTTTAAGGTTGACGGACACGCATGTCTTAATAAAGTTTTTATTTTTTTTATTTTTTACGAATTGGTCAAATCCAAACTCAAACAAAATATTGTTTTCAATCGTTATGAGTCTCCCAATTGAATAGAATTTTATTATAAATAATTGTCTTGTAAATGGAATTTTTAAAGCATTCTGAATGTTAAAAATAAAGAAAAAAGTGTGCAAGAGAATAAGAAACACTACCTGCCAAAAGAAAGTGAAGTTTTGTTGAAATCGGCTGAAAAATATAGGAAATCCGCTCCCATATTTAAAGGAACCCACACACACAAACAACCCGATGTGAGTTGTCCCCCTTCCATTTTCACGATTTCTCTTAATCGTATTTTCAAATTGATTTTGTGCAAAAACAATTATATTTTTCCCATTTTTGGCGCTGTTAGAACCACCACAAGGTAATGTTATGTAGTCCTGTGAAATTTTGTTGAAATCGGTTGAAAAATGTAGGAAATCCGATCCAATATATAAACGTTACAGACACACACACACTCACACACAATCTGCGTTTTATAATAAGTAAGATATATGGATACGAATTGACCAGATAATCCGCCAATCTAGTACTGCGCTTTTGAGATTTTAAACCATGGGTTAATTTTTAGGGTCCCTTTGTGAATGTGGTATTGCGGTATATGTAGGAGTATAAGGTAAAGGGTGAATTCTTTTAGTGTATGGGTTATTTGGTCGTGAATGGGTCGTGAATCGGTTTAGCTAGGTATAGGAGAGGTAAGGATGACCAACCTCAACCTCACTCCCCACATTTTAGGCCATGTGCCACAATTATTGTATTTTACAATAATAAATAGAATCTAGTACTGCGCTTAAATTCATAAATATATAATGTATTGTATGTCTTTCTTAATAATTTACGTCACACGAAGGTATATCAGTATCAGTCGTGTACATAATTATAAAAAAACTCATTCATTTATCCCAACAAATATGCATTTTAAACATAGTATTCTTCGTTGCGAAAGCACTTAATGTATGGTGAACTTTATGGGTCAAATGTTATCCAGTAATAATGTCAGAAGAAATTCGGTTAATTGTTCCGTGTCTGGCAATTCATCTATTGCTTCACCGTCGGAGCTTTATTTTACGTTAATATGTCTTAAGCAATTGAATATATGGTATGTTGTATGAAACGAAATCATTCGTGATAAATATAAAAGACAACAAGGTAGTATTTTACATTATCAAGCAATCAAATATGTTTCAAGAAAAATATCGCCAGCCACAACGTCCATTTTTCTTTATTCTCATTCAACAAAAAATAGCCAGACTATTTAACATTCTCTACAAGGTGTTTTGTCCACAAGAACCACTACAAGAAAGAAAAAAAAACTGAAGCCCAATCTTAAACCACGGTTACCACCAAAGCAAATTGAATTAGAGTTAGAGTCGATGGTGGTCCCAACCGGCGGCTGGACGTGCCACAATGATCCAGCCTTTTATTCTGACCTTCTGCTGACGCAATCTGCTTTACTCTGTTTCAAGTTGATCAAATTAGCAACGTCAGTGGATATTGGAAGTGACATTGCTGGCGATCGTTTCACACTCCACACTAAGTTGTCAACATGTCGTGCGGGCATTTCGTCACCAAGTCTTGTCAACATATATTTAAACAAAATGAATGAAGAAGAAAAGATATAAAAATGGGTGCAGTGGAAAGTTTTAATGTCGTTCTTTTTATTTAGAGATCCCATAAAGCAGTGAAGGATTAAGATGTTTGTTGGAAGAGCGCCTTAGCGATTAGCCTGCGAAAAACAGGCTTCCAAAAACAGCAGATGCGGGTTCGAATCTTGATAGAAACCCCTAACAACCTTTCACAACATTTATGCAATAAAGCCATTTTTAAATCATTTCATCCCAAACAATATAGCCATTAAAATGAAAGGAATCGCTGAGTTTGAGAGAATATGAGAAAAAGAAAACATTATTAGGAAGAGAGAACAATACAAGAAGACGAATTTAGAAGACAGAAGATAACGATTGGCATTGCATTTCAGATTTCGAAGATCAATGCCAAGTTAAACACCGAGGTAATGTAATATATATATGACCAATGTATGTGACGTTTGAATTATAAATATTGTTAGATAGACATTCTCTAATTGGTAAAAAATTCATAGAAAATATTGTTCCATTGAATGTGTGATTTTTGAACATGCCGGAGGAATTTCTTTAGTAAGTTTTGTGACGTACGGTGGCCGTTAATAATTAAGTATAACTCAAGACTTCAATGTGAAGACAAAACAGTATTTAATTACAATAGCAAATAAATACTTAACAAGAACAAAGAAGTAAAAGTCAACCAAAGATAATTAACCATTTCAGTGAATACCTTGTTAGTAGCGCGGCTCGGCTTAATGTCCAGTAAATCAAAACCCAAATCCTCGACGCACAATAATTCACACTAATTCGACTGGATAGTTCCACTAAATAGTCACTGAATGTTCACTTACTAATCCCTCAAGGTCAAAAAGGAAAAGGCAAAAGTATGTTTCATGCTTGAAAGAAAGAACGGAGAAGTTGACACTCACATGACAATTTGAAGGTAAGACAAGCCTGTATAGAAACAGCAAATGACCTGCTTAATGATTTTTAGAAAATGGATGACAGAACAAAGATCACAAGTACTCAAAAGGATTGTTAAGTGGCACAAAGCAGGAAAATGTGGAGAGCCATGATCGATCACGTCCTGAAAGGACATGAGCAATAAAATAAGAAGTAAATACGCACTTTAAGAAATAGGAAACTAGGTCACAAAGCCACCAGACTAAAACTCTTAAATAGTTTTTAGTGTAATATTATGTTTTTAGACAAATATAAGATGTGAAAGAATTCTGTAAATTAATGTTGCTAAAATTGCAATCGCCTACTGACGATAGCTAATGCCATAACATTTCTGCCAATGACGTAAGAAATGTGTTCAAAACTTCCATTATTATCTTTATTTTATTTATTTCTTTCCGGGTCCCACTTAGGGACCTAAGGTTAGAAATGGCATCATGACATTTTCCAATGTAAAAAAAAAAAAAAAAAGAAAAAAAATTGCACAGACAAAGCGGTTCGTAAGGTGTGGGCTGTACTCATGAGAACAATTTTTTGTATTTCTTTAAGGCATGGGCTTCCAAGGATCCCTTCAATTAGTCTACTGGAATCTTTTCCAACCAATCAGAGGGGCTCCAACTACAACGGGGATTGTTGATGTTCAAATGTGCCACAATTTTGAGATTTATTGTTATTATTATTATTATTATTATTATTATTATTTGTTTTTATTGCTGTTGTATACTCTTTTCTTTCCGAAATAGATTTTACATAGATTCGTAAGGTTTGAGCTGTACTTGTGAGAACTATTTGTTTGTATTACTTTCAGGCATGGGCTACCAGGGAACTCTTCAACGGTTTTCCCAATCAAATCCAGGTTCTGAAATACAACTGGAATTATTGATGTCTTCACGAGCCTCAAATTTTAAATTTCAAGTTGAAGAACCTTGTGTTTTGATAGTGTTGTTGTTGTTGTTATTATTATTATTATTATTATTATTAAAAATGCGTGAATTTTCGCCATTTTATATTTTTACTGAACATCCATCTTAAAACTGTTTTTTGGGAAGCGGGCCGCTCCGGGAAATTTTCAGTACCCCTCGTAATAATAATGATCGAGATTATGGTGACTGTTTTATTAGTAGATAGATGTAGAAAAATTGAAAAGCATCATGGAATTTCTGAATCAGTTTTTTTTCTTTTTTTTTTTATATAATTTTATACGAGTTTTTTTTGTCTCCATGCATTCGAAGAGGTTTATTTCCATATTCTTTATCTTTTAGGCCCGTTAAGTGAGTTAATGCTCTTCCTAGACACGATATACTATATTAACACATTAAATATTGAAGTTTAAATAAATAAAAAAAAAACGAAGTTTAAAGATAATGGCGGAGAGCATCTCTGATAATGAAAAAATGTCAAAGTGAAAACGGTGATCAAAAAAAGAGAGTGGTTCCATAATCAAAGCGTTCAAAAAACGTAAGCTATAGTATGAGACCGACTTGTTAAGAAATATGTCACGACAGTTTTCAAAGAATTCAAGATTTAGGTAAGAGAAAAAAAAACTTATCAGATATCTGTCCTCCTATATGTCAATGAGGGCTCGGGAGCAACAGAAATGAGATTCTACAGAAGGATGCTGAGGATGCTATGGACCGAACATGTGAACAACAACAAAGTTTTAGAGTGTTATATTCCGTGCTAAGGAAAAAAAAAAAACTGACACCAGTAATAGAAGAAAGGTTTATTGTACACAATAAGTAGAATATGAAATACAGTACAGTTATACACACAGGTCAATCTAGTAGTGAGTGCCACTAAGTGGAAGGTCGGACATGCTTGAGTCGTCTCTCTCTCACTCTTCCCCGAGTCTCTCGTAAACAGTTAACTTTATAGGTACTTACTACCTATAGTGTAATGATACATGGGGGGGGGACTAGAGAAAAAGGAAACAAAAAGAAAATTTGCACTTAGCATCGTGAGGAGACAGTTGATGTTTCTGTGGCATATAACGAGGAAGGAGGGCTTGGAAAATCTGATACTCATGGGACAGATAGAGGACAAGAGGGGCAGAGGAAAAAACGTACAGGAAGAGAGTGTTGAGGATTCTATAGCATATAATGAGGAAGGAGTACTTGGAAAAACTGATACTCACGGGACGGATAGAAGACAAGAGGGGCAGTGTAAAACAACACACGGGAAGAGAGAGTTGAGGTTTCTGTGGCATATAACGAGGAAGGAGGGCTTGGAAAATCTGATACTCACAGCAAGGATGGAGTACAAGTGGTGCAGAGGAAAAAACGCACAGGAATCGACAGTTGAGGATTCTATAGCATAGAATGAGGTAGGACGGCTTGGAAAATCTGATACTCATGGGACGTATAGAGAACCTTAGGGGCAGAGGAAAACAACACACGGGAAGAGACAGTTTAGGTTTCTGTGGCATATAACGAGGAAGGAGTACTTGAAAAATCTGATACTCACGGGACGTATAGAGTACAAGAGGGGCAGAAAAAATAACACACGGGAAAAGACCGTTGAGTTTTCTATAGCATATAATTAGGATGAATAAATGGATGGCGGAACTGGGCTTAGGAGAATTAACGGAATGGAAGAGTTTATTAATAGCTACAAAGGACCGCAGGAAGTTGTGGAGAGTCATGATCGCCTACGCCCTAAGTAGACACAACACATAAAGAAGAAGAATTCAACTTCTACCTTCTTTGGCATCCGAGAATATTAATAAAATGTCTATTTCGTTTCGGTTCAAAGGATGGGGTACAGTTTTGTAATTTGAAATTCAGTTATCTAGAAATGTTGAAGTAAAATAACAGTTTATTTTAATTTTTCCAAGAAAACTTCTTCTGTATCAGTTAGTTCTAAAATAATACTATATAATTATTGATTAAAATATACGCGAGTGTGCGGTTTCGAACTCACTGCACGTTAGTCTGTATATCAGAGTCGACTTTAATCTTAACACCTTGAATGTCTTGTAGTGATGATATTAAAAAGTTATAAATTACTGTGAGATCTCACTGAATGTCTTGATTAATATGCCCATAAAAGGAAGTAACATCATTATACTCTCTCTCTCTCCCTTATCTCTCTTTCTCACTTCCTTATCTCTCTGTCTCTCACTAACCCCCATTTTGTCTACCTATCTATGTCACCCTTCCCCTCCCTTCTCCCTCCCTCTCTCTCGAACACACACATACACACAGACCTACATTTTTACGAAATGTTGACGACATACTTTTAGAAATCGTTAACGGTGTGGTTTTGTCTCTAAACAATGGACTAAATCGTAAATTATGATGACCTAAGCAGTCTTTACACGCATGCGCCAGTTTTCTGAATAAATTGACGGCACATTTTGAGAATAGGTACCCAGCCGATGGTCGTTGGTGAAACGGGTCTTGTGATTTCATTGATCTATATGAAGATGAAACTGTTAAAATTGATAAAGCGGATGTCGCTGGCAGTAATGACACAGAACGAATGATGCCGAAAATTATTATCTTCTTGCCCATAACAACAACAGTAAAAAAAAATTAAAAGAAATATGCATTTGTATGTTTGCATATATAAGGCGGAATGATATCTCGGCATGAAAGATAATATGTTTTATTAGTTTAGGCAAGAAAAATGATTACGCTTGATAACTAGAAACCTCTCTACTAAAAATGACAATTCGTGGAGATTACACATGCTAAATCAAACACACACACACACACACACGGACGCACACGTGCGCGCGCTCACGAACACGCTCGCGTGTATTTTGTAATATATATATATATATATATATATATATATATATATATATATATATATATGTGTGTGTGTGTGTGTGTGTGTGTGTGTGTGTGTGAAAAGAGAAAGAGAGAGAGAGAGAATGTGTTTGTTTTGATTTAGATTTTACAAGCGTAAATATCTACATTTCTGGATGCGTAAACGAGTGCTGAAAAGCTCTCGACCAAACCAGGGATCTCTTCCAAACGATAAATAAAAATAAAAATAAGATAAAAAAAAATAAGTGAAATAGAATTATGTCAAGGTACTGGTATCATATAATCTATTACTGCCTGACACATAATCAGATCATTGATGACTAAACCGATTACTCTATCAGGCTTTTTTCTGGTGAGGAGGTTGTGCTAGACACCCAGCAGATTTTTTTGATTGAAAACTAGGATTAAAGTACAAGATAGATGAACCTTCTTGCGAGGTCAACGGTCATTTAGCAGAATGGGGTAAACTGGACTCCATAGCTATCTATGCAGCCAGTATGGTGGTGACAGGCTATCGTTGAGCGGAGAGCTTCCGAGACGGAGGTTAACGGCTAGCGAGGTGGGGTCCCTCGATAGAATCAACGGCCATGTGTCCGTTACCGAAACAGGCTTCGAATGCAATCTGACATGCATAGGGATGGGCTCCGTCCGGTCTACTTGCACAAGAAAAGCTAAGTATGAATTAATAAAACTTGAGCCTTCAACCCAGATATGTGAAGGGAATTGTTCATGTGTATACCCGGTACACTAACCATTGACAGATTGTTGCTCGTTGATTGATTTATTTTTACGGCTTATCAACCCTTTGTAAAGCCGAAACATGTTTTGATTTTTAAGAATAATTCTGCTTTTGCAAGTGAATATTTTTAAGAATTGATTTGGCATTAATAGTTTTTTGGGAATTGAATTCGCCTTAAATTTTATTTTTTGAGAACTGATTTTGCATTAAGAACATTTTGAAAATTGATTTTGCATTGAGAATTGTTTTGAAAATTGATTTCGCCATATTTTTCTTCTTTTTTTTGTTTTGAGAATTGATTATACATTAACAGTTGTTTTTTTGAGAATTGATTTCGCCTTAAATTTTATTTTGTGAGAATTGTTTTTACATTAACAATTTTTTGGAGAATTGATTTCGCCATAAATTTTATTTTTTGGGAATTGATTTTGCCGTAACAACATTTTTGAGAAATGATTTTGCATGAACAAGTTTTTTTGAAAATTGATTTCGCCTTTTTTTTTTTTTTTTGATAATTGATTTTGCATAAACCATTTTTTTTGATAATTGATTTTGCATTAACAGTTTTTTGAGAATTGATTTCGCCTTAAATTTTAGTTTTTGAGAATTGATTTTGCATGAACAATTTTTTTTAAATTGATTTGATTTGATTTGATAAACTTCATTTTTTTTTTTGATAATTGACTTTGCCTCACCAATTTCTTTGAGAACTGATTTTGCATTAACAATATATTTTAGAACTGATTTCTGCAGACAGAAGTCCTACTACTTAACCCATTCCTGGAGGACAAGATAGATTCATAGCTTTTTCCAATGGTATTTGCACGTAAATGAATACAAATGCAATGACAGAGGTTATATTACTGCCAGTGTTTACCCATCAGATTATTTGACCCGTGTGCCGTACAGGCAAATCTCCATTTCTATTTGACTCGTTCTTGTCACAGAATCAAAGCATGAGATTTCACATTTTTGGCACTCAATGACTCCTTTCACTCTAGGCCTTAATTTGTGCATACCTCTAATCGGGTAGAAGTCATGATTTTTTTTAACAGTGTAGATTAGGTCTACCGGTAGGGTTCGAACCTGCGTCTTCATTTGTAGACGTAACCATAATCTTATCTGGCTGAAGAGAATATATATATTGGTTTATCCTTTTCCGTGGAATTTTCCAGTAACACCGAGATAGAATCTTGATGTATCGGCAGCCCAAGATCTCCATGGTGCCTCCCTTGGGCAGTAGCAGTCTGTGATACATAATCGTTTCTCCAGAATGACCGGAGCCGCCGAATATATCAAAATAAGAAATAGAAACGAAAATAAATATTCACATTCAGCATCAATTCAATAAAATGACATTTTACTTTAATGTATTTCACGACACGTTTCTTCATAGAGTGTCACATCTCTCGATATAAATTGTATTAACTTCTATACTTTCTGTCGCATTATATATATATATATATATATATATATATATATAAAATATATATATATATATATATAAAGACATTTTACGTTTATACATTCTTTTTATAGATACAAATATTTGAGTAAATACTCTGTTTATAATAAAGAGTTTTAATAACATTTGCAGGCCTGAATGTTCGAGAAATATTCATAGAAAATATTCGTCCTCCGAATCGGTTAAGGCACGGTTCCGTATAGGATACAGGTTCGATTCCTGTCGGAGGACGAAAATTTTCTATGAAAATTTCTCGGAGATTTAGGCCGGTAAATGTTGTTTGATACTGTTTATTATAAAACTGAAGAGACAGAGAATTATTAACTTTCTCAAAATAGGTACAGCAATATTTGAAACCGGTTAGCTATCCCTAGATCTACGGTATAGTCTATTATAAAGAAGTTTGGCACGACATAGAATTTGCCTGGGCGTGGAAGAAAATCCAAATTGTCACCGTGAACTGCACGAAAACTGTGTCACAAGGTTAATATAAACCTAAGAGTTGATTTGAAAGACATCGCCAAAAATTTGGATACGATATGTATCAACGTAAGTACACGCACAATGCAACGTTGTTTAAATAGAAATGGGTTGTATGGAAACTCACCACAACGCACCAATCTACACAGTACGGTTCAATTTTGTTAAAACCTTCTTGGACAAAGAAAATTGCTTTTGGGAACAAGTACTATGGAGTGATTAAACAAAAATTGAGCTTTTTTGACATAATGATGTATAGAAGATTTGACGCAAGGAAGAAGACGCTTTCCTCCCAAAGAAAATAGTGGCGACATTAAAACATAGAGGCGGCTCGACAAAGTTTTTTGGGTTGTTTGACCTCAAGGGTGACTGGACAATTAATTGCAATAAGAGGAATAATGAAATCTGCAGACTATATTAAAATTCTGGATGAAAATCTAAAAATATCAGCGCAAAATCCTCATCTAGGTCGACGATTTTCTTTCCAGCAAGATAATGATACCAAACATACGTCTAAATCAGTGAGTGCGTGGCTTCAGAAAAAGAAAATTACTGCTCTGCGATGGCCATCAATGAGTCTTAACATGAATCCTATTGAAAATTTATGGCAAGAACTCAAAGTTCGAATAATTTCATCGGTCACCAAAAACCTTCAGGAATAAGAAAATCCCAGAAAAGACTTAATCAAATCTCATAAAAAACTTTAGAAAACTATTGTTAAAAACATGAGTGGCCATGCTCTTAGCTCTTAATATTGTTAAAATTATTCATTTTTTTCTATTTTTCATACTGTACGAATAATTTTGTCTTTTCTTATTTTGCATAAGTCGCCAGTCAAATTTGTTGTATTTAACCTATTGTTTTGAAAATTGAGATTTATATTAATTTTTCTGTGCTTATTAACATATCCTGGCATCAGACTGACATCAGAGTCTGAGAAATTATCTATCTATCTATCTATCTATCTATCTATCTATCTATCTATCAAGTTCAGTGTTTTCATATCTGTTACAATCATTCAGTTTTTTTCTATCTGTCGATCGATCGATCGATCTAGCTAGCTAGCTAGCTAGCTAACTAGCAAGCTGTGTGGAGAGTTCAAGTATAGCGACACGTAATGAAAAAAACGCTGAGCGACGCTCGAATTCTGGTCGAGTTCTTAACATTTACTTAGGCGCAAATACCATTGGGAAAGGTATGAATCTGTGTATTCCTTCCACCCAGCAGTAGATTAAATAGTAGGATAATTTTTATTACCGACATTTATTAATGCAATATTCATTCTGGTAAAAATAAAAGAATTTTTTCACAATAAAAAATATGTTACAGCTATAAATAACTCAGAAAAGGTTGATAAGCCGTAAAAAAACAAACCAACAAACAATAATATCTATCTATTTATTGTTTAAAATTTGTTTTTATAGATAGAGAGAATATGAACATAGAAATTCGTAAGGTAATTTGACTGAGGAGCTTTCGGTTAGCAAGATCGATTTTACTGTTTTTAAATACAATTCTTCATGACCGAACGCTCCTCTGTGGCCCAATCGGTTACGACACGTCAGGCTATATGACGGTTCCGTATAGGATACAGGTTCGGTTCCTGTTGGAAGACGCATATTTTCTATGAAAAATTCTCAGACAATCAGGCCGGTAAATGTGGTTAATACTGTTTATTATAAACAGATCATTTACTTAAATATTTGTATCTATAAAAGAACGTATAAACATAAAAAAAAATATATATATATATATATATATATATATATATATATATATATATATATATATATATATATATAAGCAAAAAGACTATATATGCATATGTACCGAATGCAGGTAAACTATGTAAGCTATACAAAATAAACAGCCCATATTAAATCAAATTAGAAGATAACCTTGGGCTATAAATCATATAATTAATGTGAGTATATATATGATATCAGTACAATTAACAAAATAAAAGAAGTACTTTTTTTTCAAAGGAATATAGAGAAATTTATTTACTGAAAAAAATTTTTTTAACAAAGTAAATATAAACAATTTTTTTCTATCCTCTGCCAGCCGCAATGATGGAGAAAGCTTTACCTCGACCCATCGCCAGTGAGACACGCTGCAGGAGCCACTCCGTTTCACGAGGCTTGTCCCTTAATCGAGACGCAATCGCGCCAATCCTCTGAAGAAACACCATAGAACACAGCGAAGAATCAGACAGAGATTGGGTTTTTGCTAATAATATGATTTCCACCTGTAAATACATCATCTACAAAACCATCTCTCGGTGAGTAATTCCCATTTCTTTGTTTGTTCCTCGGTCTCTTGATGAAGGACACAGGCGTGTTCGAAAATTCCGAACATAAAACCTTTCTTTCCGTACTTCATTTCTGTCATATGGTTTAATAATTAATAAATGTTTTTTCATACTGATTATATTGGTAACCTTTCAATTGCCCTTGTTTTATTAACTAGCCTATCTATTATATATATATATATATATATATATATATATATATATATATATATATATATATATATATACGTATCTATTTTATATATATATATATATACATATTTTATATATACGTATGGTGTTGGCACAATGAATGTTTTGAAACTCTAAGTCGGCACTTAGCAAAAATTTAGTCGAGATAATGTAATATGCTTACTACTTTGTTCAAGAGATCAGAACGGAGATAGGGACGCCTATCGTCCGGTTCACACTCCTCCCCGATCTTTTGAAAAGGAGTAGATGTTTATTCCTTGTTTACTGTTTGGATTGGGTTTCCATTTCCTTCTAAATTCTTCTCATTCTCTTTCACTTCCAGTGTCTCCCTTGCGTCTTAGTGGCATTATCGCCTTGTTTGGGGTGAATTGATTAAAACAGCTGTTAAATCTATAGACTCCCCTACTTTGTTTCCTGTAGGCAACAGGTTTTTATTTGCTATAGTTGCCTCCCCAACTGCTTTTGGATTCAGAAATGTCATTCATTTAAACTGCTTAACAACGAAAACTAAAGAATCAGTTTGCCCTGCTGTTAATCTCGTGGAGATCTGGGTGGGGGTAGAGAAGAGATGAATTCAGAATTTTTCCAAAGGGGCCCGTGTGGAAGCGAACCTAACGTCCCCGACTCAAATTCAAACTGGACAATATCCTTCCCAGTTCTGTATCGATAACCTCTACTCTACGAGCATATCCTGGAGATAAAGTGATAATTATATTGAAATATCTATTTTACTTGCATCTATGCAGTCAACTTGATGTGTTCGAGAGATTTTTTTTGGTTTTCTTAACGCAAAGAGAAATTCTAGTTAAAGCAAAACTTCAAATTGCAACCTAAAGAGCCAGATAACTGGCTAAAGAGGTGCTATAAGAACAGAAAATATATGGCCTACAACATATATATATATATATATATATATATATTGCTCTACTTTGCTTCGTTATTTTCACTTTACTTGTGCGGGAGTTTTTTTTTTTGTGGGGGGACTCTGAACTTAGATTATAGACGATTATTTTCGCCGCAAGTACGTGTTCTTAGTTCTTTCTTTTTTATCCTCCCCCCCCCTTGAGTATTGGTTTGTTCATTTACAAGCTAAAACACATAAGGTTTTGCCGGACGAGTATAGCTGCTTATATTTATATTATTATTATTATATATATATATATATATATATATATATATATATATATATATACCTGTTTCATTAAAAGCGACAGATAAGGTACTGCGGCTAGTTTTTTATTTAATTTTTCTTTGTCCAAAAAACACTCTTCCTTATAGAACTCAATAAAGTAAAACGGACAGTAATTAACAATGGCTTTCCTAACCACCTTATAAACCACCAAATTAGACTATTCCTTCCCAAAGTAAATAACAACGATAGTGAACATACATTCAAAGATTACATAAATGTTTTCTACAAAAACCAAATGCACATTAACTACAAACAAGATAAATCTTCACTTAAAAATATTATAAAGAAATACACTACACCAATTGCCCCGAATAAAACAAATCAAATTAATTATCTATTATAAAAAATTTAAGACAGCCAACCTTATCCTCAAAAATAACAACACACCAACTAAGTCAAAATGACAACGAACGAACATTATCTATGATTTCAAATGCCTCTTAAGGAACTGTGTTCCTGATCAAACCGAACTCATAAATAATTACATCGGTCACACAACTACATGCCTATCAAGACGTCTTACCTTACACCTATCCGACCAGAGCTCGGTTTGAACCCATTTAAACACACACACACAAACCCACAAGACTCCTTTCAAAACATAAACATAATAACATCATCCACCTGTAAAAAAAGATTAAAAATAATGCAATCCCTAATAATGAAAAAGAAAAGGTCAACTCTTAACAATATTAGCTACGAACTAGGCCACACATGTGCTAACCGTATTCGGAAAATAAAATAAAACATCTCTATCATACACTAAAAACGTACACATAATGTACACGCTCAATAAAACTGAAAAAATAAAATCATCCTTGATAATGGCTAAAAGAACAGCTGAAAGCGCTTGGAACTATAAAACATTTGGACCGTTTCTACACAATCTGTGTACAAAACAGAAAGCACTTGTTCGAACACAAGAAAAATTAAATAAAAAGCTTAGCCGCAGTACTTTGTCTGTCGTTTTTAATGAAGCATGCATAAATGAAGGACTGCTGCACACACACACACACACACACACACACACACACACTATATATATATATATATATATATATATATATATATATATATATATAGTTTTAAAGTGTGCTATATTTATGGGATAAAGTGCTCGATAGAGCGTATGTAAATATAAAAGTGAACATTGAAGTCAACACTCAGAGGAGACAGGCTATTTCACACACACACACACACACAAACACAAAACACACACACACACAAAAATATATATATATATATATATATATATATATATATATATATATATATATATACTCACACACCCTTGTGCAAATTAATTGAAACAAAACAAATAATTTCGTTATTATTTACTTTTTTTCATATTTTTCCAATGAAACATGCCCCAGTGCACATGTTTGTACTTTGTATGTCCATTCCACAAAGTCATTCCTTGCAGATTGACCACAGATTCTCGATTGGATTTAAATCAGAAGAGTTTCTGGGCCAATCTATAATACTTTCATTTGCTCACTGGTATGACTTGCCAGTGTGTTCATGCAGCATTACAATTTTCATACACTTCCTTGGAGTAACGTCCATCACAGATAATGGCCATAGGACAACTAATCGACAGTTGAGACAATAGTGTCTGGGTCTGATGAAAATCTGATGCACTCACGGATGATGCAATATTTTTCAAGGCTAAACAAATTTCATCATACATCCCGAAATTGCATTCATATTACTGCACACCAATGCAATTCTGAGGAAAAATAGGAACCGATTACACCTTTTTTTTCTAAAATTGACCGAATGGTGAAAGAAAGGAAAGTGAAGCAGTTGTTTAAATTAATTTGCGCAAGGGTGTATGTAGTCTATCTATCTATCTATCTATCTATCTATCTATCTATCTATCTATCTATCTATCTATCTTAGTCTGTTGTTTATCTATCTATCTATCTATCTATCTATCTATCTATCTATCTATCTATCTATCTCTGTCGGTTATCTATCTATTATGCATACACGTTTGTGCTTGTATGCGTGTGTGTATGCTTGTGTCGTTGCGTGTGTTTAATCGCGCATCTATGTTCACTGTTTTTGGATATGTGCATGAGAAAAACTTGTTTTAAAAATGCCCTACACCATGTGAACAGAAAAAACATTCAGGTGAGTATTTTGATGAAATAAGGCAAAAAAAAATATCTATATCTACATAAAAATGAGTCTTCTTATCAAACATGTGACTGTGGCTTTGTGTAAGAAAAAGGACAAAAGACTCACCTCGTTATCGGGATATATAAGCAAATATTTAAGGCTTCTTTCATTGTGGGTTCTTGGCTAAGAATCCCTGCAAGAGAGTGTTGAACACGCATGAAGTCAGGCTAGCATACGAGAGGAAACTCATAAAATCATGTGAACGAAAACAAGAAAAAAATCTGTTTAAACCGGAATTATCGAAGATAGACACAGACTAAGATAAACTTATAAGAACTGATTAACGGTGACCTGATAGATACAGTCTTCGAAACAAAAAGGCATGACAGATATGCACAGATTGAAATGTATTTGAAGAGAATCAGATAGAAAGACTGATAGTAATACGATGGGGTACTGAAACCGTCTCGACCCAATTACAAAGGGTTTCCGAAATAGCTTTTCTCGTTAAGAGTTTTTCAGCACCTCCTTATATCTTCAGCAAAATGTTTTACATATAACATTATCTATCTATCTATCACTCTCTGTGTATATATATATATATATATATATATATATATATATATATATATATATATATATACGTTTCATTAAATAATATAGACAAGTGTTGTCTATTTATTTTATGTAAATTCTTTTCATAACGTCTGATAAGTTTAATAACATTATGATTAAACGAAGAAAGAAAATCACAATATTGATCCATATTTTTTAATCCAATTTAAGTTTTCGACTTACATAAGCCATTATCAAAGATGACAATTACTGTACAATATATTAAGCAATACACGGGCAAGACAGTGATGATAGTCTGTTATTGTTTACATGAATGATTTCCATACTACGATAAACACGTGCATATAAGACGCTGGAAGCAAAAATCGCACCGCAGCTCATGACGTTCGTGTATTGCTTAATATTTACTTTATTATTTCTTGTTGATTGTTATGATTAAGTTTACCTGTGCTTACGTCTTCACATGGCCTGAAGATTACATTTAAACAGGAAACAGACTGTCGCCGCTGGGTGTTTAACTCAATGTCCACTTTTTTATTTACATACGCTCGATTCATGATATTGAGCACTTTAATACATAAATATAGCATACCGCAAAACTATATTTCTCCTAGATATATGTATATACATATATATATGTTTGTGTGTGTGTGTGTGTGTGCGTGTGTCTTTGTATATATATATATATATATATATATATATATATATATATATATATGTGTGTGTGTGTGTCCGTGTGTGTGTGCGTGTGTGTGTGTGTGTGTTTTATATTTATATAATTTCAAGAAATGAAAGGCTCCTAAACAATTAAATAATGTACATTAATTATATGGTAGAAATACTCTTCATAAGTCTAAAACCTGACGTTGGAACGTTTCTATAAACCGGCCAGTAAAGATTTCACAGAGACACGGTAACAGATAGATAGATAGATAGATAGATAGATAGATAGATAGATAGATAGATAGATATGAACAGACCGAGAGAGAGAGAGAGAGAGAGATAGACAGACAAATAGAAGAACATAGATAGATAGATAGATAGATAGATAGATAGAGAGAGAGAGAGAGAGATAAACAACAGACTCAGATAGATAGATAGATAGATAGATAGATAGATAGATAGATAGATAATGTGAATAAATTGACAGCTCGATAGAGATATACCAAAAGATTGTTGTAACTAAACTGAATTTGGTAGAAATAAATATAAATAAAAACAGACTGAGATAGAAAGAAAGAAAGAAAGAAAGAAAGAAAAAAAGAAAGAAAGAAAAAATAACGAAAGAAAGAAAGAAAGAAAGAAAAGGAATTTAGTAGATGCACAACAATAGAAAACTGCGTGAGACAAGGACATGTTTTCTTTCCTAATCTGTTCAACAACAAGGCAATCCTAATTGAACAGGCGATTCTAATATGACTTATTCTCAGGGCAGGGCACACTCTTAACAACATAATATACGTAGTTGACACTGTCTTGATGACAGACAAAAAAAAAACTACAGTACCTCCGAGACAAAGTAGTAAAGGAAAGCGAGAAAAAATATTTCGCGATCAACTGTAAGAATGCAAAAAAATATGGTCGTCAGCAAGAGAAATAAGCCTTAGATGCAAACTATGAATAAATGTCAACATCAAACAAATACAAAAGTTTCAATATCTGGGAAGAGTTGTAACAGAGGATGTATGTGACAGTGAAACCCGAATGGGTATCCGATTAACGAAAAATGCCTTCCAAAAGCTAAGCAAAGTACAATGAAAGAGAAACATCTCAATAGAAACAAAGAAAAGAGTGCTGGATTGCTATGTAGTATCAATGCTCTTGTGCAAAAATGAATGCCGCAGTAGAAACTGGAAATCTGGTTCTACAGAAGGGTACCATGGACAGAGCGAGTAAGGAGCGATGAAGTCATAAACAAACTGGAAATTAAACTCAGAATCTGAAAGATAGAATTGAAATTTCTTGGATGCACAATGAGGAAGGATGGCTTTAAAAAATTAGCCGTAACGGTTTATATCGAGGGAGTGAAGGATCTGGAAAAACAGCGGGTCACATATCTGACGAGCTTGTGCGAAACAGCTGGCGAGTGCCATGGCAAAAATAAAAAAATGGAGCTCGGGGCCATGGTGGAGAGCCATGGTCGCCCATATCCTGGAGGGGGGCGGTACATAGAAGAAGAAGAGATATATGTAGATATGAGATACACAGGCATATATATATATATATATATATATGGAGAGAGAAAAAATTTGAAAGAAAGAACAAGAGAGAGAGAGAGAGTTGAAGAAATAGATAGACAGATAGATAGATAGATAGATAGATAGATAGATAAGGAGAGACTGAGATAGACGGAATAAACTGCGACAAATCGATAGAGATATATAAAAGATTGATGCAAATAAACTGAGATAGACACACACACACACACACACACACACACACACATATATATATATATATATATATAGATAGATAGATAGATATGAACATACTACACTGCGTGCCAAATTATTATCGAGACAGCATTTTTTCTAATATTTCAAAACTGTCCAATCAATGCACACAAAATTTTCACTCAATGTTGGCAACACTGAGCTGCGCAATCACTGAAATTTTCGTAGTGATCTGCGCAATGTAAACAAATTGGCGTCATATTTGTTATCAGCACGGTAATTTGAGCGTGCCAAATTATTAGAAAAGTATAAGAATTTAGTGAAAAGATGGGCCGTAGAAGCAGTTTAAGTGATGCTGAAAAGAAAACTATTACCTCAGAACTCTCAAAAGGTAAATCTACCCTAGAAATTTTTAAAATGATAAGGAAGTGTCATCAAACAGTGAAAAACTCACCACCGACCTTAAACAAGTACGCAAAAGGGCAGATAAAGGCAAGCCATGGGTTATTTCACGTTTTCTCATGTCACGACTTAAACGAGAGGCCACGAATAACCCTGGACTTACCAGTCAAGAGCTTTTCAGTCGTATTGGGGATCCTACTGTGTCTAAAAGTACTCGGTGTCGGTATCTGAGGGAAATAGCAACAACAGGCAAACCTGTATCGAAGCCTCCGTTGACGAGAAATCACATTCAAAATCGAATTAAATGGGCCGAGGACAATATGAAAATTGACTTCTCTAAAGTTTTGTTCACAGACGAAACACGAGCAACACTTGATGGGCCAGATAGCAAATTCTCCGGATTTGAACCCAATCGAAAACATTTGGAGCATCATGAAGCGAAGACTGTACACCAACGGACAATTCAGGAGCAACGCTGAGTTGTGGGAGGCAATTCTTGACATATCTCGTGGCATTACAGCAGATGACATCCTACAATTAACAAATTCTATGGATCGTCGACATTTTCAAGTAATTTCAAAACAGAAAGCATATTCCCTATTAATTTGTTTAAAACTGTGCCTTTGTTTGTATCTGTTATTATTTGTTTGATTATCTCAGTTATTAGCTTCTTTTGATCATAAACATTCACGTTCAATATTAATAAACGTTTTGTTTGCTCAATTCTGGGAATTTTACTAAACCTTTCTAATAATTTGGCACGTTCAAATCACCGTGCTGATAACAAATATGGCGCCAGTTTGTTTACATTGCGCAAATCAGTAGGAAAATTTTAGTGATTGCGCAGCTCAGTGTTGCCAACATCGTATGAAAATTGTGTGTGAATTGTTTGGACGGTTTTTGAAATATTAGAAAACAGTTATCTCGATAATAATTTGGCACGCAGTGTAGATAGATCGATAATGTAAATAAACTGATAGCTCGATAGAGATATATGAAAAAATTGATGTAACTAAACTGAAATAGATAGAATTAAATATACGTAAAAACAAACTGAGATAGTGTTGTGGAGTTATTTCGCAGTGGATGGTTGTATTTGTACTAAGTCGCTCCTAAAATAGGTCCGACGTACAAAACGTTAGGAACTTGATATAATAAGTATTACGCAGAGCAGTCTTGTTGTGGTCACAGATACTTTTGTATTCCACTAACTGTCGTCCGACATCGACTGGCTGACTTACTGACTAGTATTTAGTTACCCCCCACGAGGGCATCATGTGGCACAAGGCCGGTTTAACGTGGTATCTCCGAGCCCGTGGGCTCGGCTAAAAATATACCCTTTGAACCCGTATAAACGGGTTCAGGGTCGGTTTACCTCCCCGAACGAGACTCCGCCCTTCGGTGTAGCCTCGTTCGGGTTCCTCCTCGTCCGAAGGTAGAGAGTTCAACCGTTCAGCCGGTCGTCCGACATCGACTGACACAGTATTCAGTCTCCCCCCCCACTGGGGCAACATGTGACACAAGGTCGGCTATTTATTGTGGGTTCCCGAGCCCGTGGGCTCGGCCCAATAATATGCCTGTTTGAACCCGCCTAAACGGGTTCAGGGCCGGTTTTACCTCCCCGAAGGAGACTCCGCCCTTCGGCGTAGCCTCCTTCGGGTTCCTCTCCGTCCGTAGACAGAGAGGTGAACCGAACAGTCGCTCAGAAAGTTGAGCGAGTGACTGACTGATCGACCTTTCTCTTACTACTCCTTCTTATATTAGGTGGGAGAGTCTATTAACTATAGAATAGGTGTGTTTCCCCATAACAGATAGATACACATAGATAGATAGATAGATAGATAGATAGATAGATAGTAACAGACTGAGATAAAGAAATATGAACAGACTTTGATTTCAAGTTTATGTAAAGAAATGATCCAAAAACCTCGACTAAAGGCCTTGCAATAAGCTTACCTGCAGCTGACAAGAGAAAACTCTTGACTGTTGAACCCCACTTAATTTTACTGAAGACGGAACTTGTATGATGACCTTTATTTAATACTAGCAGTAGAGCCCGGTGTTGCCCGGGGATATAACAGTAAGAGATAAATCAAGTATTTACCATCATAAAGACTGGAAAATAAAATTGACAAAGATTATTGTTTAAGGTTGACGAACACGCATGTCTTAATTTTTTTTTTTTTACGAATTGGTCAAACCCAAACTCAAACAAAAACATTGTTTTCAATCGTTATGAGTCTACCGATTGAATAGAATTTTATTATTATATTATTTTCAAATTGATTTCGTGCAAAAACTATTGTATTTTTCCAATTTTTGGCGCTGTCAGAACCACCGCAAGGTAATTTTACATAGTCCTGTGAAGTTTTGTTGAAATCGGTTGAAAA
This sequence comes from Acanthosepion pharaonis, assembly GCA_903632075.3. Classification (NCBI taxonomy): domain Eukaryota; kingdom Metazoa; phylum Mollusca; class Cephalopoda; order Sepiida; family Sepiidae; genus Acanthosepion; species Acanthosepion pharaonis. The sequence continues at coordinate 5,576,843 of CAHIKZ030001112.1, forward strand.
ATGTAGGAAATCCGATCCAATATATAAACGTACAGACACACACACACACAACCTGGGTTTTATAATAAGTATGATGTTCTCACATATCGTTTATAGTGAAATGTGAATTTTCTCTATGTATTTTCAAGAAGATATAATATACATAGATTTTTGCCACGTCTAGATACAGAGGTGGGACGAAAATACCAACATACGTTGTGTAATTACTTCAAGACAGAACTGATAGATGGTAAACTTCCAAATAAAACTTAAATCTTTGATAACAACACTGCGTTTTCATTTATTTGCCATGCTCTTCAGGACGTCTAAGTAACTTTTAATACTTTATCGAACATTATTTTGTCCTCCATTCATAAAAATACACCTTTATTAAATTATCCACGGTCTCCATATCCTTTTCTTTTCCAGTAAATTCTACGAGTGTTAGATTCTCCAGTCCTCTTTCCTCATAATATAACCCCAAAATTTGAACTGTTATTTTCTGATTGTTAGCATTTCCATGTAGGATCTATTTTCCTTAAATCTTCCACACTGTTCATAGATTCAGTCTATTATATCTTCAGCATTCTTCGATAGAATCGCGTCCATGTTGTTTCAAGTTTCTCCTTCATGTCCAATATTCACTGCCAAATAGAGCATTGGATATTACAGAATAGTACAGAACTCTTTATTTTAGTTCTAACGACATTTTCCTATCTTTTAACATTTCGCTTAGTTTAGGAAAACCTATTAAAGTGCAAATGAACTGTATGGGTTAACCCCCATCTAACTATATGTAATGCCCCAATAAAGTAACCGTGGAGGAAACATGGAAAAACGCTATAATACCTCTCCCGAGAACAACCCAATCAAAAGTATCTAAAGTTAGAGCTATATAACGTTATCGCATATTCAATCAATTTGCCAATTTAAAAATTCTTCAAAATTATCTACAAGTTTGTTTTTTTTTCAGTTAGACAAACAATGTATTTACTTCGTAAACAAGTGACTTTGAAACACATTTTATTCAGATATTGGTTAGTTTAATTTATCGAATTTGAGCGAATATTGTCGCGCATCAATATTAACTTTCTGAAGATATTTAGAATTCTTCTTTTGATTTTTTTTTTCAAAAGGTCTGTTGCTCTACCAATTTCTCTTGGTATCGTTTTAAACTTTGAAACGCAAATTTTACAACGCCTATTATTCTTTTGGACTTTACTTTTGTCGGAGTTTTTACTTTTGAAACATACAGGTTTTCACAGTGTTCAATGATTACCTTTCTCATATGCTTTCTACATTTGGTAATTTCTCCACTTGTGTCTTTTGATAAAAACTTTTTTTCTTTTTCAATGTGGGATGAGATGTTGTAAGGACTTTCTTTTTCTGGTAGCTTCTACTCTTTTTTTTTCTTTCTCTCATTAATTTCTTGATTAGTTTGATTAATTATGCATTTTCAGTTTTATCTCGCTTAGTTTATATGTCCATATTTCTCTTTTCCATCAATTCTACTCTTGACTTTGAGTTATCTCCCTTTGTCATTGCGATTTCTGTTTGTTTTGCCAATGATTCCTGTGGCTTCTTTAATTATAGTTGTAAATTTGCTAGTCGTATCTCTCTAATCGTATTAGGACATGTGTTCATTTTGAGAAGCATTTTTGTTCTCTCGATTTTAATTTTCACTCTGCTAGTTACCATTCTGTAATCACTTCTCATATTAATTTGCTTGATGATTGTCAGATCCTTAACAGCAACAGATTTGTCAGCAATTATGTCATCCATTTTTTTTTGTTCAATCATTTAGGATTTTGCTAGTTCATCTCCGACCACATCGTTTTTAAAAAATGGTATTATTAATTTTCATTTTTCATTTTTCTCCGCCAATTTAACTAACAATCACTCTATTATATTTCTCTTCAATTCCTGAGCTTTTCATGCATTAGTTTCCTCATATTTCTTTGCCACCATGTTTATCCTGAAGTCGCTCATGATTATGGCGCATTTAACATTCTCTCTGCCCATAATCACATTGGTATCATTGTACTAACCTCCAAATTTCTCATCGGAACTTTTTAAAGTTGATATATAAACACAGATCAATTTGTTACAATATTCTTCTTTTTTTATGCGCCGTGTCCCTTTAGGACATAGCGATCATGGCTCTCCACTTCTCCCTATCCTTTGTAACTCCCAATAATCTCCTCTCTCTGCCACCTCACCCAGACCACGTTCTATCACCCACTTGCTTAAGCCCGCCAGCTATGCCATCCGTTGCTTTCTCTTGTCCCTCTTTCCAGCTATTCGACTTGTGACTATCAGATTCTCCAAGCCCTCCTTTCTCATTACGTGTCACAGAAATTTCAGCTGCCTCTTCCTGATGTTAAGTATAAGCTTCCTCCTTGTTTGCATCCTTTCCAAAACCTCGTCGTTGCTCACACGTTCGGTCCATGATATCCTTAGCCTTTTTCTGTAGAACTATACCGCCGTTGCCTCGAGACCATCTTTGAGGAGACCGTCCAACATTCGCTGCCGTAAAGGAGGACAGATGCCACGTAGCAGCTACGGGAATTATACTACGGGAGTTGAGGCGGGTCCGTCAAACGAATTTGACGCATCCCGAACGAAAGCGGACTAAGCGTAGCAGATGTCGTGTTCATTTGTTCTTGCAAATTCATAGTAAGAGTTTCAGTTTCCATGTGTGAATCCAAATGGAGCCCAAACATATTGAAGCTGCTTTGAATTCAGAGTTTCCTTCTCCTAGACTGGTTACCACCCAAGGATATTTATCCATAGTTGGGGGGTGAGAAGAGATGGATTCATACCTTTCCCAACGCTTTTAGCAGGTAAGTAGATGTTAAGAAACTCGACTGGAATTCGAACTTGGCTCTCTGATTCCTCAATCCCCCGCCATACTTCCACCAAGTTATGCGATCACGGATATTTAGTTATTCGATCTTCAAACGACATCTTCTTACATCGTTATTCGGTGTCTAATATTTCCAAATACGTATTAATTTTCGGAACACAAATCTGAAAATGCAAAGCGAAGCAAAAAAAGAAAAAAAAAGGTATATACAATCCATCTAAACACGTATTCTTGGTCGAATTATTTCTGTTGCAAAACCCATTCATTTACAACCCTTCGCCCTATCGAATATTGACTACCAAAATATCACATTCCAACGATCGCATCTTGTCTAATGCCTAGAGATGTTAATGTTTCCAAAAGACGAGAATACATTATCTTCATGACAGTTTATCTTCTATTTCTGTTTTCCTTTCTTTTCTTTACGTTTTTTTTTCTTATTATTTTACCTCCTTTAATACACTCGTTGAAGGCGAAAAATACATTTTTATGAAAGAAAAGTAATTACGTTTCGCTTCGCTCAGAAAAATTACTTGGCGGATAGTTTTGCCAATCTTTGTTCGTTTGATAAAGCGAGATATTTCACGACAAGTTCATAAAAAGAGATAATATTCCTTTGTAGAAAATAACAAGCCTATTGTGAAGCGTTTGCACGTGCTGTAATGAAATATACCTTGCAACTTTAACATAACATTGCAAACGAGGAAAACGCATACTCTTTAATACGCATGCACACACACAAACACAAACACACACACACACACACACACACACATATATATATATATGCATGTACGGTTTTATCAGCACAGAAAAATGACTTGCTAGACATGTGTATGGCTTCAGCCTTAACTAGCGAGGTTTTAAATATATATATATATATATATATATATATATATATGTGTGTGTGTGTGTGTGTGTGTGGGTGGGTGGGTGTGAGTGTGTCCGGAAATAATCCAGCTATGTAATATAACTGTCAAAGCAATAGTCCACTTCAGAGTACTCCCCGAGAGATCTTAGACACTTATGCCAGCATCCCTACCATTTTTTTTTAAACAAAGTATCTTTTCGGGATTGTCATGTCTGAGATCCATTCGTTTCTGTAGTGGAATCAAAAGACCGACACCCCCAACCCCAAGACACACACGCATTAAATAGGATTCAAATACAAAATGACTTACTGACACAAGTGTTCACGCATGCCTTGCACGTAAAAAAAAATGACCGGCAATAAGCTCACGCGAGGTTTTACGAGATATGCGTAGAGATATAACGCGAAACCAAATTACTGTGGGTAATTTCTGTTTCTTCTACTTGCCTAATAACTGGTGAATTCTTTGAGCTGTTTTAGCTGGTGTAACTTGGAATTAGTTCTAAACTATTGGCGCTGACGCGAATTTTTACAAATTGCTTTCTGGTGTTCCAACGAACTTGAAGAATCTTTTTCAACACATTTAGCTGCAGTTTCCAAGCCGGATGCCAAACGGGGCTAAATTAAAATTTTAAAGCAATACGCGCATAAAAAGTAAAAGAATACATCGTTTTTTTCTTTTTTATTTGAAAAGCAGCTCTCACTATTCTTTAAGTTTGATATCTAATATATTTTTCTGCTTGAGAAGTAAAGCCAATAAGTGTAGATCTTAGAAGTATTTAACTTCAAATATCGTCTCCAACATGTCGGAAATCGAAGTAGAGAAAAAAAAGGAAAACTAAAAGCCTTCCAGTAACAGAAAATGTGAAATGATTTATCTAAAAAATAAATAAAATGGAAGAAATTAAACGGATTGTTCCAGATTTTATAAATTCTTTGGTTTTGCTTGCAGACTTCTTTTGTTGCTCAAGAAAATAAATATCATTGTTTCTCTGAAAGCGGCCATCTTTGTGCTGCCAATAAATTTATGTTACCATCTTCTGCAAAAGATACTTTACAAACGTATACATAATTGGATTGAATAGTCAATTACTGAGAATTTTGCAAACGAGTCATGTCTAAATGGCATGATCCAGTAGTGCGAAATTGATTGTGAAATGGTAATTGGTAGTAACCTATTTTAACTAAAATTTACACGTTATAATGTTTTCTTTTTTAACTAGTATTTAACTTGTAAATATCTTGATTAATTTATTTTAAAGCAATTTTAGTTAAATGTTATTTCGCTTAGTTTTTAAACGGAATTTATTAGAGTATCAATCAATATCCCAAATTATTCATACCGTATTTTTGGAGTTTTTTTTTTTTTTTGTAAATAGTCACTTTAATCACCCTATTGTAAACATTTTAAGTGTAGTTAAAAATAAAAAGGAAAGTTATAAAAACAAATAAGATATAATAAAGAATTTAAAAGGGGAGAAAGAGAAAGAAAAGTAAGTCGTAAGACAATCTAATGTAATAAATCGCTATTTTTTTATTATATATATATATATATATATATAGAGAGAGAGAGAGAGATAGATAGATAGATAGATAGATAGATAGATAGATATAGATATATATTGTTGTTTTTCTTCTCTTCTGCTTCCAAAAAACACCCTGTTTTGGCCGCATGTAGGAAGATCAGTACAACCAAGCATACCTGATCTATAACATCGAATAGCCCAAGTGAAGTCTTGATTAGTTGCCGTTTTCTGGGGGAACTTATATAATGCACGTCCTAAAGCTAGTAGCAAATTTAATCTGAGTGCGGGCCGAATATTGATCATATTCTGTCGGGTCGCCCATCGAAGAAGTCTGTTGTTTATTTAGACCCGAAACTTCTAGTGACATGGGAGCGACAACACTGACGACTCACCTAGATTCCGCACTTAACGATGTAATTTTAACAATGGTAATATTAGCCGTTTCCTTATAAGGAAACATTCCACATTCACTGATTGAACCGTCTGCCGGTTAAAATTTCTAAAACATCTTTATTAAAACAATTTTTCAAGAGAATAATTTTTTCATGTTCACCGGCTGCTATAGCCCTTTCCAGTATTGTATTCTTTTCTGTCGTAAATGTATGTTTGAAGTCGTGTGGGGCGTCAGCATCAACATGTCATTCTCTTTTAGTTTCATATGCTCTCCTCAAGTGATGTGTTTTCTGTTATTTGTTAGTGATTATGTAGCGCCAATCCACGAGGTTTGAAGGACAAGATCTACAAGCATCACTCTCTCGAAAGCTATTTTAACCACTGATCCGAGAAAATTATTGTAGACAGCAGACATTTTAGGGGATTCTGAACGACTTTGGCACCATACATAACATCCATAGAAAACGTTCGATCTGGTAAGATTATTTAAGCGCATGACTTGTGTTTAGATTAAAGTTTTGGCTTTGCAGCAACTTGCGGTGTTGCGCAAAACTACCCCTAGCATAACTTACTCTATGTTCAGTTAAATTATCTCTTATTATAGATTTATTATAATTGATCTATAGACGAAACTAACTAAATATTTAGTTCATCCACATCGGGAATTTTTATAATGGTTTCATGGTATGTGCCATCACTGATTTCAATTCAATTGTAGATCATAGTTTATGCATAGGAAAAGTTTATTTTGGGTTTTATTTCCTGGAATACTTGGTAAAGGATGTCGATATTTTGTTCAAGATCATTCTTAACCCAAATATGAATACCTATCCTCACTATCTGCACACTGGACTCAGGAAGGTAAGTTGAATCGCTGTTTTCTATTAGTGGCTTAGTTTGGAATTAGTATAAAACTTAAATTATCAATCCTCATTCTATCTATCTATCTATCTATCTATCTATCTCTCTCTCTCTCTCTCTCTCTCTATATATATATATATATATATATATATATATATATATATATCCACACACACACATATATATATATATATGGTGTAGCATACCTGCGGACGATAATGGGTATGCTCCCATTACAATAAATACAGTAGTGAATACTGTATATGTTGGTCGGCCGGCCTGCAGTTGGAGATTTGTTTTCAGCTGGGCTGGTTAAGCTCTCTGCCTCTGGGCAGAGAGTCTCCTCCGACGGGAATATGCCGATGGGCACATGTTCGTCTCGGGAAACACCTACTCGACCCTGGTTTATACGGAGTTTTCGGGGAGTTTGGGGCTGAGCGTACAGAGACAGACAGACAGACTCACATGCATATATATCTATCTATCTATCTATCTATATATATATATATATATATATATATATATATATATATATGAAGAAATATAGTCTTAAGTTGTGCTATATTTATGGAGCGTGTGTAAATATAAAAGTAAACATTGAAGTCAACACTAAGAGCCGACAGGCTGTTTCATGTTAGATGCAATCGTCAGGTCTTGACGATTGCGTGTTGCATAAAACAGACTGTCGCCTCCAAGTGTTGAATTCAATGTTCACTTTTATATATATATATATATATATATATATATATATATATGTGTGTGTGTGTGTGTATGTATGTGCGCGCGCGCGAGTGTGAGTGTACGTGTTATGTTTACTGGATTACATTAATGCACGATAAAATTTACATTTTTATGCATTTCTGAATTAAGAGTTGTTCCCTAAAATTCAGAAAATTGTTTTTGAATGCTGGAAAATATCCGCCATTTTCAAACGTTCAACCTTGATGCTAAATGATCCTTTATTATCCTTTAGATTTTTATAGCTTTCTGTAGATCCTCATCATTAGGCATTTTTTTTTCTTTATGTTTGGAGGCAGACTTTATAATAGCTAGATGTATATTGGTGTATGTTCTAATTACGAGGGCGTCGTCAAGTCAATGTGATCAGGGTTGAAGTGTGACTCGATGTTTTTTTTTTTTCAGAGCAGATCTCATCTGACTTGGTTTTAATTTTCTGATGTGATTTTTCAGGTTTCTCCACATTTCAATACATCGTCCTCTAACTTGAAGGTTAGTCTTGGTCACTCTGCCGTTGATTTAATCAGCAGAAAGATCTATAAAGTTCGTGTGCACTTTAAAAATTTATAACTTTATTTGTATTTGCGATAGAAATAATTTGTAAAAAGGATTAGAAAGAAGTAAATCTATATTTTTTTAAGGTTTTATTGAAATTTTATTTAAGTTTCCACATGTCCTCCATCATTAGCAATACAAAGGGTAATACGATATTGCAGTTCACGGAAAACATTTGCCAACTGATTTACAGTAATGCCTGAAATCACATTAGTTATTTTAGCTATACTTAAAACTAGGTACATTAAACTTTATAACATTTTTTACAGATTATTTCTATTGCAAACACAAATAAAGTTATAAATTTTTTAAATTGCACACGAACTTTATGGACACCCTGTACATACTTTAAAAGTCTTTTATTAAGTTTTCTCATGTTTCTTCAGTGTCTTATATATTTGTTTTTATATGGAAAATCTTATAACCGGTCTCTTCTTCGCTTGTTAACTTAAATGGGGAAAGTTTAGAAACGGGAATTAACATCGAAGAAAATTAAACAACCTAGAAAAACTTTATATTATTTGGATTGGAATAAGCGCTTCGAAGTTGAGTAAGGGTTAATGTGAAGACTGGCTGAGCCCTGCCACTTAGTAGTGGGTTCGATCTTCACAAGATGCCTCATACAAAAATTCAGTATTAAATAGCCCATGGGGTGGGTTGATGAATGGAAAGAAATCAACCAGGAATCAGACCTACAGCATTTCTGAATTTGATAAATACTGAGAACTCGAGATTTGTACAGATTTTCAGTCAATTCAATCCTACCGAACATTCGCTGAAAACCCTGGAAGTCGTATACAAATGAATTATCCAATCGAGGCCAAAAGTAAGAAGGATGGAACACCCCAAGTGGAATTTCACTGTGGCAGACGATGGAATATTTAGAATTATTTCTTTTAAATGAAAAATCTTTCTTGAAGCTAAATTAAATTTAATATTTCCAATAAGCAAAATACTGTATTTCAAAAACTAATTTAAATTGACTAGAAATATTTTTTGTAAAATAGCTAATCATCGCCCATTTTAGTCGTCTTTTACCGCAATGTAATTATTCTTTTATTAAACAAATCTCCCAAAAATAAAATATATATTTCTGAAACTTTATTCCAGGAATTTTAGCTGATTTAAAGCATAATTAATCTGACCCGAAACAAATATTATTTACTTTAAGTTTAAAATATCCCAGAAATGTGACTGTAGCTGTGTTTTCATGTTTGACAACGTGATGATATATTTAAGGTTGTTATACGGAGACTTTATCTGTAAAAAAATAATTGAGCAAAATGACGCGAGCGCCATTTTTATATAAATTTTAAATCCTCAGTAGTTTAAAATATTTAGAAGAATTTTAGAAATGTTGGCTTTAAATTTATTATAGTTATCGCTGTTATTTTCTTGTAATATCGTGTATGGTTGTCCGTACTTAAAAAAATCGACACATTCATACACATATAAAAAATTCAAATTAAAAAAAAAATATTTGTGTTTGATGATTTCCATTTATGTTTAGTTAATATAGTTTACATTTTATGAAAGTATAATCTAAAATGCTGAAATTAATACAGAAAATTTAAAGATTTAAAACTTAATAGTTTTTTCTAATTAAAATTTTTAAAAAAATGAAAAAAATACTTGTAAAAATTCGTTATGCATCGAAAAATGTTTTTTGTTTAGACAATAGCTTTTCTAATTCAATAATGTCATAATTCTATTGCATTTTTTATTTTACTATTCAGATGAGATTTTCGGTATATGATTTTTCTATTTGATAAAAACAAATTAATGATTTAAATTATCCAATGATTCCAGCTTTTAATTCATATAATATGAAGTGGCTTAGATTTTAATTTCTCGAAATTTATTAAAGTTAAGTAAGTGGGAGTATTAGATGTAAAACACAAACATTTTAACCAAAATCCCCAAAAAAAAAAAAAAGATTTCATTTGCTTTTGAATAAGTCCTGACAATTTAATGAAAATCTGACAATTATTTGTTTTTTTTTTGGTTTTTAAATTTTCAAAACAATGTGTTTATAGCGCCAAAAACGTCGCTAGCCTTTCCAATATTTATCATTAGCCCACCGGCTGACAAAATGTTTAATCAAAATTTGGAACGTGCTAAAAAGGGATGAGGTATTATATAAACTTAAATGTAAACTATCTACATTGTTCAGACTATCATCCTCGTCTTTGTTGCCATATTTACCATAAGGGTTCAGTTCGACATTCCAACCACCTGAAGAAGGACGAAGCGTACAACTTCCGAAACGTTGTGATAAATATGGCGACAAAGATGAGGATGATAGTCTGAACAATGTAAATAGTCTGAACAATGTAAATAGTCTGCTAGAAAGGATTAAAACATTTAATAAACGAATAAAAAATATTTTGCTCTTACTTCTTTATAATGACATAACCATTTTGACGATAAAATTTTGTCTTTAGTTGGGGCGTTTCTCCTTATGGTATGTTCTTTTTTAGAAAATCTTGAGAGTAACCTAATAGAATAAATCAGATGACTGTGTTGTAAATTCAAATGATTCAAGAATTTCAATCATTGTGAATTTACCAGGTTGCTATATCTCCCCAAAGGACATAAATGCTGAGGGATGTATGTTATTTTTTTTTATGAGAAACTATCTCAAAATGGAAGACCAACTAAAAACGACGAACTTTTATCTGTCCATTATGCGTGGACCTGTAACTGTGTATTAGCACAGCCATCGAGCCATCGAAGGCTTCCTAACATTTTCTTCCATCCAAGTTCCCTTAAATTCAACTCGTAATTTGGTTTTCAAGCCCTTACATCTTGACTTGACTGGTCGGGTTGAACCGGGTTCCTCCCGAGCAAGTACAGTATCCCAGACCATCGCTGCCCACGCTCGCCGATCCTGAGCCAGGTCACACGAAATGGCGTGCCAGTCACTACTCCATCGTCGAAGACCAACTACCTGTGGACTGCTAGGTCATCCTTGATTGTGCCAGTCGACGTCCTCAGCTGCCCATCGACACGTTTTCGCCAGCCAGGAAGAGAAGAAGTTGAAGAGACTGAGCGTGCAGCAGCCTGCGGCAACTCTCACAAACTCTACCAGATGGTGAGGCGGGCGAGGGTGAGTGAGACGCTTCGTTTCCGTGATGGTGCTATTATCGCATGTCTGGGCGAGCGACTAAATCAGTGGAAAGAGCATTTTAACGAGCTACCTCAATCATCCAACTCCGGTGATGGAAGTGGCTGTTGAACCGACCGATGGATAAGACTGCAACACTGCACCCCCAACGGTAGATGAAGTGCAAGATATTCTGCACCATCTGCGTAATAACAAGGCTCCTGGTGAGGATGGTATACCTGCAGAAGTATATAAAGCCGTTACTTATAATTTATTTATCGCTATAATCGTTTAGCCAGGGCGGGATTACCAAGAAGTCACCTCTTTGACCAATCTGCCATGGAGAGGTTCCAACCCGTGTCTCATTGTCTGAAAACGCTATAACTACACGGCCACGCGGATCTGAAAGCTACGCGGGTTATTAAACTTTTTTGATGGTGTAGGCCGACAAAGGTAATACCTGCTGTTTAAAATAAAAAAAAAAACGTAACGTCTATTTTAAATACGGATATCCACTAAAAATAACATTGGAAAAAGAAATATTTTAGATAAAGATAAATCCATCAATTTCTGAACATTTTTTCTTCTATAGGTATCGTATACAAATGAACAGATATGGTCTTCAGGGAAAAGTGTGTATTCCTTGAAAGAAAAAAAAATAGACCTTGATTCGATGTCCGCTCTCTGCGGTACGGTAGATCGAAAGGTAGTTTCTCCAAAAAAGGGGAACGCAGATTCGAACCCTGCCGGACAGAATATATTCTACATTAAGGTTCTTCGGATGTTGTTGTGGAGTTATTTCGCAGTGGAGGCTTGTATTTGCACTAAATCTGTCCTAAAATAGGTTCGACGTACAAAACGTTAGGAAGTTGATATAATAGGTATTACGCAGAGTAATCTTGTGGTCGCTGACTACTTTCGTATTCGACTAACTGTCGTCCGACATCGACTAGTATTTAGTCACCGCCCCCCACGAGAGTATCATGTGGCGTCAGGTTGGTTTAACGTGGAATCTCCGAGCTCGTGGGCTCGGCCAAAAATATACCCTTTGAAACCGTATAAACGGGTTCAGAGTCGGTTTACCGCCCCGAACGAGACTCCGCCCTTCGGCGTAGCCTCGTTCGGGTTCCTTCCGCCCGAAGGAAGAGAGTTCAACCGTTCAGCCGGTCGTCCGACATCGACTGACCCTCGTTTCTCTTACTACTCCTACTTATATTAGGTGGGAAGAGTCTATTAACTATAGAATGGGTGTGTTTCACAATAACAGATGTGCAGTTCGATATACTTAGTTTGATTTGGTTTGTTTTACTGCATAACAACCACATTGGGTAATTTAATGCCAACAAACTTTTTCTTGCTGCTAATATTTTTCAAAAAGCATTTATTGTAATACAGGATTTTCCAGAAGTCTTGGGCACTTTTCAAGTCTTCATATCTGCTGAACTGGGAATGGTAGTAAGATGAAACTCGTAACATTTTAAAGTCAAATACATTAAGTTTTCTGAAATGCTAATGATTTTTTCATATTTTTTCAGATCCAGTAATGGCGTTCACTCAACCAGAAAAGGTAAGTGCGTCCTTGAATTTGCAAAATCTGCATCCGGCCGCTTTCGGCTATACCATTTTGTCTGTTTTCATTTCGTCAATTTTTACGAAAATTCAGGACCAGAAAAGAAAATAATTATAAGAACATTAGAAAAATTAAATAAAAAACTTAATCAAAATACCCTGCTAGCCGTCTTCAAGGAAATGTAGATAAAAGAGGGATTACTGTCCATGTACACAATCATATATATATATATATATATATATATATATATATATATATATATATATAGACACCATATATATATGCACTATATATATACACACACACCATGTATAAACTATATATATATATACAAACCATATATATACACTATATATATATATGTATGTATATATAGACACCATATATATGCTATATATATATACACACACACACCATATATATACATATATATTTATATACACTTTCCCTATATATATATATAGTTAATATTTTTATTCAATATATATATATATATATATATATATATATATATATATATATATACATTATACACATATATACATACATCATGTGTGTATATACACACTATATATATCCACAGCACACACACACACACACATATATATATATGCATTATATATATATCCACACCAAATATATATACAAATATATATATATATATAAATATATATATATATATACACACTATATATAACATTTATATATATATATAATTATTATATTAATTATAACGTTTATATATAAATAATATAATTATTAATTATATAATATATAAATAATATAATTATTAATTATAACATTTATATAATATAATATAATTATATTATATATATATATATATATATATATATATATATATATATATATATATATATATATATATATATATATAGATAGATAGATAGATAGATAGATAGATATACCATTGTGATCTACTAGGTTACAATAAGCGTTAATTGGTTCCATCTCTGAAAGAAAAGAGTTTCTGGCCATGGCATCTGATAAGACTCTTCACTACACCCCCTCATATTCTAACGCATTTTTCCTTACATTTGATCTGAAGATGCCTACTATAACGTGACGAAAGGCATAGTCTGAATAGCTTTTCATTTTTGTCTCATTTACTATATGCCATTATTAACTAAAGATGGCTTCATTTGGCACAAAGCCATAACGTGAATAACTTGGTGAGGAGCAAACTACATTAGTCTGGCCATCAGTTTGGATCAACCATTATGAACTTTTACCTTTCTTTTAACCACTAATAGGTGTCCAGTATTGTGTTTTAGCATGACGTCTCTACAGTAAACGTAATTCTAATCGAACTCAGTGAAGTAAGGAATTGATTCGTAGAAAGAGCGTCGTCTTCTGCCAGTGTGTGTCTGTATAGCTGTTTCTATCCCTTGAAAGACTGAATGTCTTCAACCGTTCGTTTTCATATTGATGTATTCTTTGATAAAAGTTATTCCTTTCTACAGGCTACTATCATTATCATGCTAACTGTCCGCCGGTGCGTTGTCATTGTCTTACAAGAAACACTAATCAACTGATATGTCTTCCTGACGATAATTAATACTTTTCCCGCTCATCACGACAAACATCGGGCCAAACTAGAAGGATTATTATCTCATATTTTATTTCATTATCGTCCTAAGAGACATTCTTTTTTATCTACGGTAACATCTCTGTTTCTTTCCTAGATTCTCTTATTCATTGCGCTATATTTCTTTCTTTCTTGATGCAGTTACTTGTTATCGGAGCTTATCTGCATTTTATCCTTGTGTCAACAATTGCGCATGCGTATATACTCCTTCGAAATGATTGGATCAATGTTCTTTAGAAATTCTTCTAGTCTTTTTTTTTCTTCTTTTATTTGTCTCTTACATTTTCTTTCGGCTTACAACTGTGTATATTTCTTGAGTGCATGACTTTTTTTTATGATAACATCCACGTTCATGTTGTTTTGTGTGATGGGGGGCGGATACTGGAGGTGGAGGCGGTTGCATTTTTCCCCGTAAGTGGGTATGTCAAGAAGACCAATTTATAGTGAAAAAATGGGAAAAAAATAATACAATGTATAATTAAAAGTATATCGACATTTTTGTGAATAAGCAAAGGAGATAGATTTTAGTAAAAAATAAATATCAAGTTAAAAATAAAATATCCAAGTTTCTTAATTACTGTAAGCAATCAAGCAAAAAGTGTAAACATCTTAATGTATATAAAAGGCAACGGTATATATATATATATATGTTACGGCAGTTTTTTTTTTTTTTATGCACAAATCCCTTTCATAAAGAAATAAAATAAAAAAACAAATAAATCCCCATAGACACATAAACCCTGACTAAGCTAAAACATCTTCCGTTTCAAATTTAGACACCCCCACCTTACCCTGACTTGACGTCTATGAAAGTAACTCTATACTGATACTTATTATTAACACCCAACACACGCCTACCCAATTTAAACAATTGTTACCAGGGAAATTTTGATTTCAATTATTAAAACACATAAATTTCAGAAATACGTATTTCCCAAAAAAAATTACGCTTGAAGATGGAACAGAGCTTACTTTAACTCAATTTAATTCAAATAATTATATTGAAGTTTCGGCTCTTGTTTTGAAACATGAGACCTCTTATGTCGCGAGTTGGAATCATATTTTAAATAAATAATTTTATATATATATATATATATATATATATATATATATATATATATATATATATATATATATATATACAGGGTGCCCCAAAAAATAATGTATACAGTCTTTGAATCGTTATAACTTATTCAATTTATGTATTTTGACTTTATTTATTACAAGTATTAAATAAATTTGACTTAATAAGATTAATACTAGAGAAAGAATACACATTTAAAGAATTTGAGTGTAAAATAAAAAAACATCGAAAATTAACTTTAATAAGATAAAAGTTACTTGGGGCAATGGCAGAATGTTCATATAATGATGAGTTCACATCAAGTGCTCAAACTGGTTGCCGTTCTGTTCAATACACTTTTCATATCTTGAAGAAATAGACCTACAAACGTCCAGTATAATTTCCTCTGGTATTTGAGCACGTTCTTCTTCAGTTGCTACTCTCATTTCAGCAATTGTTTCAGGTTTCCTGCTGTAAACTTTGACTTTTAGAAACCCCCACAAAAAGAAATCCAAGGGTGTCAAATCTGGTGATCTAGGTGGGTGTTCCTCTTCTTCCAATCCATCTGTTTTGCATATATATATATATATATATATATATATATATATATATATATATATATATATAATATAAATATTATTATCTATTAATATTTAAAGAATGTATACATTATTTTGGGACACCCTGAATATATATTCTGTTTATTTATGCAGTAATTTTTGGGAGACGAATGCTATTAAAGACCACAAGCATTTTGCGTCGAATAATTTTATTGAACCACTTTTCAAATCTACGGATAATCCTTCTAAGGAGAAATTGTTACATAAAAGATTTCACGCTTCAATACTATCATTGTACTTCTTCAGGCAATGGTAAGTAACTGTTGATTAAATGAATTTTAAGGAAATTTAAAAACAAAGTACTACCTCTTTTCCGAAAGTTAAAGTCGGGAAAATAAGGTCAGTATTAAAATAGACTTGTGGGTATGTCTTGATTAATCACATAAATGCCAGATCTACACTAAACATAAGCTCAGAGGGTGGACGTGGGGGAGTTATTTTTTGGTGTCACGATAAACCGGAACATAGACAGGCCATCATTGACAATTGTCGAAAATATGTCACTGACAAATGTCTCCTGATTACGTATCATTTATATATATATATATATATATATATATATATATATATATATATATATATATATTAAGCGTTTCACCCCAAACAAGGAAGACAGCCACTAGCACGCAAGGGGTTACAGAGAGCTAGGGCGAAAGCAAAGAGGAGTGATAGAGGAAAGGATAAAGAAAAGGATAGGGGATAGATCAGGGCATCTAGTGACATCGATTGGCATTACATTTGAATAGTTGGAGATTATAGCTATCAGGGAAACAAGAAATGGGGAGGGAGTTCCACAGGCGAGAGGAGAAAGCCATGAAGTTATTGGAGTAGAAGAGACGGCTGCATTTAACAGTTTCGATAGCGAGATGCCAGCCTAGTTGAACGCTTAAATTCATGAAGTCTGGTAACCAGCGAAAGCAGCTCATTGGAGCAGTTACCATGAAAGTATTTGTAAAAAAGACAGAGGGAGGCGACGGGACC
This sequence comes from Acanthosepion pharaonis, assembly GCA_903632075.3. Taxonomy (NCBI): domain Eukaryota; kingdom Metazoa; phylum Mollusca; class Cephalopoda; order Sepiida; family Sepiidae; genus Acanthosepion; species Acanthosepion pharaonis. Next base: position 5,593,578 of record CAHIKZ030001112.1, read on the forward strand.
TCTGTGAGAGAGCGGCTGCAGACGAGATGCCAGATCAGGGCCAATTTTATCAAGGATCTTGAGACAATTAGAAGGGCTCCAGACCATATATGGCAGCAATACTCCATGCAAGGGCGAATATATATATATATATATATATATATATATATATATATATATATATATATATATTTGTGTGTGTGTGTGTTTGTGTGTGTGTCTGTGAAGACAAGAGGAAAATAAATTCAACTGCATGATCTATATAGAATACGTCATTTATTAAAAGAGGATGTAACTATATTGACGGAAATTTCTTGAGAATGTCGCTATCGAATCTTATCAAAATAGAATTCCTGAAAGAATGGAGACATTTTCTTTCCCAGGCTAAGGTACATGACTTTAGGTATGTTGAAAAATTAAAAAGAAACCTTTAAATTTGTAACCTCCATTTATTTAAAATATATAATATATAAATTAATCCCAAACTATAATATAAATAGTAATCACATTATTTAATAAAATAACAAATTTATTCACCTTTGTTTCTTAGATATTAAATTTCGTCACTTAGTATCCTTCCTGGTCGTGACCGAACATTTGTCCGAACGGATATTTGTCCGAACGGACATTTGGCCAAACGGATATTTGGCCCAACGGACATTTTACTGAAAAAGTACAAGTAAAAATAGTAACAAGCAATACTACAAGTATTTTAATAAGCAGTATTATAGGGTAGAATAGGACTAATAATTACCAGTAAATTTCAAGTGATTAAATTACTAAATCTAAATTTAAAGTTAAAAGTTTTCTTATTTCAATATTTGTTTATTGGAATTAGTATTTTTTAAAATATATGAGTATATTTTGGTAAAAAGTATCACCTAATTATTTAAATTCGTATTTAACAGTAAGATAAAAGCTTGTTCATCCCTTTAAGATAATGATCATTCAAAGCGAAATTGAATGATCTTTCATGATTTTTGCTGTAGTAAAATGTGCTTTTTCTTAAAATACTTATCATCTTACAGTAATATTTGAAGTAAAATACAGATAAAAAAAAAACTGTAAAAAAAAAATTCCGAAAAATTAAATTATTACAATAAATAAATATAAATATATTTAGCACATTACGATAAAGAGCGTGGCATATATTTAAGTACGCCATTACATTTTCGGCTGAATATCCATTCGATTAAATGTCCGTCGGCCAAATGTCCTAGTATCCACCAGCGGTTTGTTTAGATTCTTTCATTTCGCCTGGTGTATATCTATGAGTGTTGTTTAATGAAAAAATTAAAAAACTTACGACATTTTTACTTTTTGTTGATAAAAGAAGCTAAGTTTTTGTTTGCTGATAGAATGAGACACCGTCTAGCCTCTAACAAGTTTGGTACACGTGACTACAGAAGGATCTGTAATAGTGTGTTAAATAAGGGTAAATGTTTTAGCCCTCCCCTCTTCAATCATTTTAAGTGTTAACATCTTCTGCTGATAAAGCAGAATGTTTTGATCGTAAATTCTCTTTAAATTCTACTCTTGACTCATTTCGAGTAGCTTTGCCTGACTTTCCACTTAGAACTGAGTCTCTATTGAGAGATCTGCATATAACTCAGTCCCTGTTTTCTACTATCATTTCCAAACTGGATCCTCACAAAGCATGTGGACTTCCCTGCAATAGTACTTAAATTATGTGCTACTAAACTGTCTCTATTTTCTTTAAACTTTACAATAAATTCCTTTCTGCTTCGTGCTTTCCTGGTTGTAGAAATTCTCTTCTATAGTTCCTTACCTGAAGAAATCAGACGAACCATATGATCCTTCTATCAGCCTTTTAGCCTACTATCTCTTTTTAACAAAGTACTAGAGGCTTTAATTAACTCTGAATTGGTTAAGCATATCACATCACAGATAAGCAATAATGCTTTCGCTTTTCTAGGTCGACTGCTGATATATAATGATTCTTGCTGAAAGAGTCTATCAAGCTTTAGATAAGCATGGGGAAATTCAGTGTGTTGCTTTGAATAACTCGAAAACTTTTCACAGGAGTTGCCATACTCGTCTTCTTCATAAGTTGAAAGATAATCGTATTTTTTAACTGCGTTTCTTATAAAATCGCGAAGTGAATGTGGTCTTTAATGGCAACTCTTCTGGATCTTTTTTCATAAATGAAGGTGCTATCCAGGGTTCTATACTACGTTGTTTCTAATTTTTATTAATGACGTTTCAGATGAGATCAGTTCTCAACGCGGTATCTGTGCTGATGATACAACTATTTATTCTTGTCTTAATACTGAGTCTGATTAGTCTGGTCAAATTCGCTGCTGATCTAAAAAAAATGGCCTATTATATGTTGTTAAATGGGGCAAGGAGTGGCTTCTTAATTTTAACGCCTCAAAAATGAAACTAAAAGAGAGTAGTTTCATTTTTTTTTCATCCGACATAACCCTTTTCTGCCTTCCATCAGTATGGCTGATTCTAACCCCCAGAAGAGTGACTCATTGCGGTAGGTCTAACGTTTTCAGTTGACACGAAGTCCGCTGCTAGGGAAAATGGTTCACTATGTCGTGCGAGACAATTCTTATCACCAGAATCTACCTTGCAAGTCTACCATTCGCCCATGCTTAGAATGTTGATGTTATAGGTCTTGGCCTGGCATCTCGGCTTCAGTTAATTACCCACTGTAGTAACGTATTTCATCTGTGAATTTTCTATGAATATTTTCATGGTAATTATTCGGATGGACTTTCCGCTATGGTACCTACACTATTTTTAATTTAAGCAGAATACTAGATTGGTGGAAAAGTCACATTATTTTACAGTTGAAATGGCTCGATGTAAGCGTAAGTTCCATGCTGTTAGTTTCTTCTCTTGCACTTCACGGATGTGAACTCTCTTCCGGCTTCTTGTTTCCCAGTCAACTTCGAGCTTTAGATATTTAAATACTGTAGACATACAGATATGTAAGATTGACTCTGAAGAGAAAAAATTGTCACAATTTCTTAGCAGCTAACCTAGAAACGGATTCAATGTAGTCTTTCCACTTCATGTCAGATAAGAATATTAACCCGAAAAGGAACAACGAGTCACCCTCCTGGAAGTTAGCATCGGCCATAGTGATGGAATAAACAAAACGCTCTCTCAGATGATTAAAAGGGAGCAATTTTGTTTTTAGAGGCGTTAAATTTAAAAAGCCGTTCATTGCGCCAGTTAACAACAGACTGCAGGTCGTTTTTGACATCAGCCGACAATTTGACCTTATCGATCTTATCAGACTTACTATCGAGACATGAGTAAATGGTTGTGTTCTCACCAGAAATACCAAGTGGGGAGCTATGAAGGTCGTTAATGAAAATTAAATACAAAGTGTAACCAAGGATGGATCTCTGGAAGGAGACCTGCATTAGAGCAGTGGCCGTTCAGGACAAATTTTATTTCACGATTTGATAAGAAAGACTGAATCAATTTAAAAATTCATCCGGGCACGGCATAACTTTTGAACTTGTGAAGAAGGCCGTTATGCAAATCCTTGTCAAATGCTTTCGAGATATCAAAAGCAATAGACCGAGCTTCACCAATCTTATCTAAAATTTGATAGACTTATTCAGCAAGAACAATTAACACATCAACAGTTGACTTTGAGGAGGCATAATTTTACTTTAATAAAACCTTTTCATTTGTCCTGTTGTTATTAATTTCTCTGTTTAAGAAAATAAATTAAAAATACACTCAAACATGTATACACACTAAAAATAACGGTTATCTGAAGAAACATTGTCGAAGTAAAAAAATCCATTGAAAATTTGATATATATATATATATATATATATATATATATATATATATATATATATATTCATGTGTGTGTGTGTGTGTGTGTGGGTGGATGTGTGTGTGTGTGTGTGTGTGTGTGTGTGTGTATTTAGGCAGCAGTCCTTCTTCCATGCACATTTCATTGAAAAAACGACAGACAAGGTGCTTTTATTTAGTTTTTTATACAATTTCTCATGCGATCTAATATTTTTTTTTCTTTTCGGGTGATAAATTATATAAAAACTGTCCGAATGTTCTTTTTATCCGAGCGATTTCGGCTATACATTTAGCCATTTTCAAGGATTATATTTTAACTGTTAATTAAGAAATAAGGACAGTTTTTTTAATATAATTTATCATCCAAAAAGAACAAAAATTATTAGATCGCATGGGAAATTGTAAAAAAAAAAGGACCTTGTCTGTCGTATTCAATATATATATATATATATATATATATATATATATATATATATATGTATGTATGTATGTGTGTGTGTGTGTGCAGGTTGCAATGGGTAAAATACGCTTGCAGAACTAGGTACTTGAATTTCATTTCTATAATTGAACTGGAAGTTTTTAGCTTCTGTTTTTGAAACACGGTAATTCCTGTGTAGCGATGGAATAATTTTAAAAAATAATTATATATATATATATATATATATATATATATATATGTGTGTGTGTGTGTGTGTGTGTGTATCATTCAACTCGTGCGCTTGTGTGTGCAGCTTGTGTATTGTATATTGTGTAAATTATATAAAAGATGTTCTTTTTATCAGAGCGCTTTCGGCATACATTTATCCATTTTCAAGGATTAAATATTTTAACTGTTAAATAAGAAATAAGGACAGTTTTTACATAATTTATCATCTGAAAAGAATAAAAAAATTAGATCGCATGGGAAATTGTATAAAAAACAATAAAAGCACCTTGTCTGCCGTATTCAATGAAATATATATATATATATATATATATATATATATATATATATATATATGATTCATCTCGTGCGCTTGTGTGTGCAGCTTGTGTGTCTTCACTTACGCATTCGTTTAATTATTCAAGTGTTTACGTGTGCTAGATGGATGGAATTTTAACTTTTCTGAACGTGTGTTCACCGACATTCCTCAGACGAACAATCTGTAAATCTAGAAGAAGTGTTTATTCGCCTCTTTTACGCCAAGGCCACCCGCTAGTCGTGCATTCAACGCATAGTGTTGGCGCGTGACCTGATATTGCGTTTCGGCTACACAGGGTTTATGAGGACCTCCTATTTTCAAGAGAAAGAAGTGAAATTATTTATCAAGGACTAAGTGCTTTTATCGAATTGCCGATGGAATGTCGGCTCAGCAGATATACCGCCACTTAATCTCTTAAATGAATATTCAAGCGGAGATTGCAGACGAACTGAGTGCTAGAAACGGACAAGCAACACAAAGGCCAATAAGAATGGAAAGTTTCAATTAATACAAAATATTCCATAAGCATGAGAAACAGAAAGAAGACAATCTGCCCTCGAGAAGTGAATAAAGCCTTTGGATCAAAATTTCAGTAAAGACACCTGAAGAATGACGGTTGTACAACGATCGAAACGTTGTTGGTGTAACAAACAAAATGAACATGCTGACCCTAAAAGGACATTATCATGATAATTTCCACCTCCACAATATTGATAAAGATTATTAAATTGTTACGAGCCGAAACGGTGTCATTATAACAACCATGATAAACATGATAGTCAGATTAATACGCCATATGATAATAATAATTTATAATATATATATATATTATAAATTATTATTATCAGTATAATATATATTATATAATATTTAATAATATATATATATATATATATATATATATATATCAGTATATAAATTATTATTAGTTCATTTTCTCCATCAAGACATTCATTTCTGTAGTTTACTGCTACCAGCAAGCAGAAATATTTCTCCTCTCGATGATAGCCATTTTGGCCGAAACTAGTTGAGGAATCTAATTGAAATAATAATAAAAAAAGAAAGTATATTAATCTATAACCCAGTGTGTCTGAAGATTTTAAATTTTAATATTTTTCTTATTGTTCAATATATATATATATATATATATATATATATATATGAAGAAAAGAGATACTTTTAAGCGCCTTCAATATCCTAATTATTTCGTATTCAACTCGAAACAAGTCTCGTAAAATCTTTAAAACTAGAAGAGTGGGCTATTTTGAGAAACCCAGTCAATCAAAATATATTATTCTACCCACGATTTACCCACTCAAAACTAGAATTGAAAATAATTTATTTAAGCTTAACATAAAGTTTGTTTTAACTACTTCTAAAACTATAAAAACTTAATACAAAGCAAAATAATAATTAGCTACAACTTGAAGGAGTAATTTACTGTATCACCTGTAATGATTGTCACAAGGAATATATAGGAGAAACATCAAAGAATTTCAATAAAAGATTATATAAATGCAAAATGTTTTTACAATACACACTCATTGCATTAGTTGTTCTCCGTGATGAGTCTGACCATAATTTCCATTTGAAAATTGCTGCTTCAAATAAAAGAGAAAATAATACAGGGTGTACATAAAGTTCGTGTTGAATTTAAAAAATTATAACTTTACTTGTATTTGCGATAGAAATAATCTGTAAAACTATGTTATAAAGTTTAATGTATTTAGTTTTAAGTATATATATATATATATATATATATATATATATATATATATATATATATGGAGAGAGAGAGAGAGATAGGAAGGAATATAGAAAGAATGGCATAGAGAGACAGAAGCTTGATAGCAAGAATCGATGAGCGATTTTATTGAAAGACAGATAGGAAAAGAGTGGTGTAAAGGCATTAAAATTCTATATGAAGATATAGAGCAAAAGAAAGATAAGAGAGGCGACAGTACAACATTTTTGTGTAGGTACCTGCACTAATTCCGTTTGTGTAAGCTTTAAAATGATTCCTTGAAGCTTTCATTTTAGCTTTAATTCAAACATAAAGGATCTAAAATTTAGTATTTCCAGTAAGCAAAATACTCTGTTGTGCATTTCAAACAGAAACTATATTCTCGGAATCGATTTGGTTTCAGTAAAATCGATAAAAACGGCCATTTTGACACATTTGTAAACGGTTTTAGAAATCTTGTAAAAATAAAATACAGGGTGCCCTTAAAGTTCGTGTGCACTTAAAAAATTATAACTTTATTTATATTTGCGATAGAAATAATTTGTAAAAAGGATTAGAAAGAAGTAAATCTATATTTTTTAAGGTTTTATTGAATTTCATTTAAGTTTTCACATGTCCTCCAACATTAGCAATACAAAGAGTAGTATGATTTTGCAGTTCACGGAAAACAGTTGCCAACTGATTTACAGTAATGCCTGAAATCACATTAGTTATTTTAGCTATACTTAAAACTAGGTACATTAAACTTGATAACATTTTTTACAGATTATTTCTATCGCAAATACAAATAAAGTTATAATTTTTTAAAGTGCACACGAAATTTATGGACACCCTGTATAATAATACATATAATCTCTATCTATAAAAGGCAGGATGTGTGTGTGTGTGTGTGTGTGTGTGTGTGTGTGTGTGTGTGTGTGTGTGTGTGTGTGTGTGTGTGTGTGTGTGTGTGTCTGTGTGTGTGTGTCTGTGTGTGTGTGTGTGTGTGTGTGTGTGTAACGAATACACGGCCGCAATTTTCGACGGATTTGCACCAAAATTTACATGCACATGCTCCAAGTTAGCGAGAAGGCCAAGACCGACTTTGCATTTCCCAACTCCCATCGATAGTGGAAATAATCGATTTTTTCTTGCTTCTACGGCAGTTTTCATGTAGTTTGCGGCCATTTTGTACTGGCCAGAGTGAGAGCCTATAGCTTTGTGCCACGAATAGGCAGGAAGATTCTACTGGCCAGCGTGAGAGCCAACAGCTGACTGACACGAATGTTAACTAGCATGCTAGCATTCAAAAAAATCGATAGCGGCATTCGTCAGAAGTGGGAAAAATTTAAATCTGCATGGCACTTTACTGCAATTGGCTCATTCGCTTGCTTAAACTCAACGTTGATTCTGATTCCGCAGAACTGGGTTGGGTGTGAAAAAGTATTTGTTGTTAACATTCTTTTTTCATTCGGTTATTCCATTTACGAGTCCTTTTTTTAAAGCTGATCGTTTTGTCTTCATTTTGTTTAGTTCTTTTTTTGTAACAGATTTAATGTTTAGTATAGAGCTTAGATAAAATTCGCAGTGTGAGATAGGCAAGAAGTAAGGCATATAACAACATTAGCACGGCAAAGGGCACTCCTTTAAAGGCAAGGAAGGGCAAAAATATTTTAAGTCAAGTGATAGCGATTGCTGTATGAGTCGTACGATTTTTGAATCAAGCACGGGCAACGCCGGGCCATGCTGCTAGTAATATAATATACTAAAAAGTAAATGTACAGAAAGTGTTTTAATCGCTAGATGATCCGCAATAAATTTGCATCCATGTTCTTACAGCATTTCACCTTTTTTGGCAGATCTTCTATCGTCACTTTGTAGAATACTTATTAACAAAAGTGATAAAAATATACAAAAGAAGAAACTAAATAATATCGGATGGACCAAACACATATATTTCTTTTCTTTTATATGCCGTGTCCCTTCAGGACTTAGGTGATCATGGCTCTCCACTTCTCCCTATTCCTTGTAGCTCTCAATAAGTTTTGTACCTTTACTACTTCCCCCGGGCCATGTTCTGTCCACTTGCTTAAACCCGCTAGGCATGTCACATGTTGCTTTCCAGTATGTCTTTCCCTCTATTCGCCCTGTGAGTATCAAAAACTCCAAGTCCTCCTTTCTCATTACGTGTCCCAGAAATTACAACTGCCTCTTCCTGATGTTAAGTATAACCTTCCTCCTTGTTTGCATCCTTTCCAAAACCTCATCTTTGCTCACACGCTCGGTCCATGATATCCTTAGCATCCTACTCTAGAACCATATCTCCGTTGCCTCAAGTCTCTTATTCATCTATGAAGAGATCGTCCAACATTCGCTGCCGTATAGGAGGGCAGATGTCACGTGGCAGTTCAGTACTCTTTTCTTTGTTACCAAAGATATCCTCCTGTTTCGTAATACTCTGCCTAGTTTTTGGAAAGCGTCTTTGGCCATCATAATACGCCTTCGGATCTCGGCGTTGATCTTACCGTCCTCTGTCAGAGCACTTCCTAGATATATAAATTTACTCATCTACTTAATTTTAGTGTCCCCGAACTGATGGCTAGTAACACCCACATATTTTTAAAAAGATTAATTTTTAAATTTTCTGCATCACCTCTCCCTCAAGCGCATGCGTAATCACATCAGCGTAAACATCACTTTGGTTCGATGAATGTTCTGAAGAGCGAAGCGAGTCGCTCGAAAAAATAAAAGATTCCAATCTCATAGATTTTCTAAATATTCCTCAAACCTTTCCGCAAATTTATATTCAAAATAATTTTTCACATACAATATTTTATGAAATATTTATTTATTTTATCAATTATTTATTTACTATTTATATTTCTTCTTATTATTAATTTTTTAAATCGTTTCACCCCTAGCAAGGCGGGAAGCCACTAGCACTCACGGGTTATAGAGAATAGGAGTGATAGAGGAAAGGATGAAGAGAAGGATAGGGGATAGATCAAGGCACTTGGAGACGTCGATTGACATTTGAATAGTTGGAGATTATAGCTATCAGGAAAACAGGAACAGGAGGGAGTTCCACAAGCGAGAAGTGCGAGACATGTTTCGACAGTGAAAGGGTGAGAGCGAGATGTCAGCTTAGTAGAACGCTTAAATTTATGAAGTTTGGGAACCAGTTATTCTATTGTGGGTCAATATGACATAAGGTCAGCACAATGCGGGCCTTAAACACAAAGGATGACAAATCTACCCCGGAGATGCGAGTGTATATTTTCATCGCGGCAACCCAATAATGAAATAGTGGTTGACCAGACGCGTTTTGTGTCCTTTTAAGGAAGCGTCATTTATGATGTGATAATCTGTTTCGTTTAATGGAGCGGATCTCAAATAATAAAGAAAAAAAAATAGAAATTGTTTTTCATACAGAAGCAATAAGAAGTCTTTTTAATCGAGTTAGTTGTAATCTTATTCTAGATGAACTTCTATAAAATATTTACTGGTGGGTTGGGTACAGTAAAAACATAAAACCCAGCTGATTTTGCATTATGACATAATATAACTGTTGTGGTAGGATCCACCTAATTTGCATAGTGGAGTACCGACCATATAAATATGGTTGGTACCGGGAAGAGAGGGAGGAATCAAGAGATTCACTCTCAGTCGAACTCTCTGCATTTTGCAGTGAGGGACCCGGACGAGGCTTTGCCGAGAGGCAGGGTTTCGTCCGGGGTGGTAGATAGGCCTTGAACCCGTCTAGGCGGGTTCAGAAAGGCCATATTTTTGGCCGAGCCTACGGGCTCGGAGATACCTACTTTAAACCAGCCTTGTGCCACATTTTATCCTCGTGGGTGGATAGATAAATACAGGAATCAAGAGATTCCACCAGAGACTCTGCCCGACTGCGACTCAGTCAACACATTCTCCAGGAACGGTCTTACCAGGAATATACAAAAGACTATATGTAAATATTGTGTACACTTTCTTGTTTCAGTACATTTTGTTCTAAGTAAATTTTGTGTTGCATTATTATTCCATGCATTAGTCAAGTTTCAACAATAACACACAGTCTCTTCTGGCTAGTGATGTACATGGTTAGAGACTTCTTATCTAGATCATAAGAAAGAAACTACTTATTAGTTTAAACCTAAGTAACTTGGTTCAGGTGTTCTTGTGATCACCGCTCCACCGTTCTCATGTCTTTTAACTGATATTTTCATGCCACTTCTGTTCTGGATGTAAGTGATCATGGCTCTCCAGAGATTACTTTTTTTCATTATTATCGGTGAATTGGGAAATGGTGAGGCGTTAATCTATTTCTTCTTTCACCATGGGGAGCTATGGATTAAATATTAAAGTAGACAGAATTTTCTCATTTTGTGTAGAGGCCATCTAGAGGAAGGACATCTCGAGATTCCAATTACTAAACAGGCTGCCAGCCAAGGCTAAAGCAATTAATCTATCAAGATATCTAACTGATAGCTAGAAAGAGATGAATGCATTTACACGGTAAATTTACGGTATTAGTGCAAAGGATTGATTGATTTATTTTTGACGGTTTATCAACCGCTTGTGAGTTATTTAAAGTTGAAACATATTTTGGATTATAAGAATAACTTTTTTGTCGAATGTATACTGCATACTTTTTTTTAGAATGACATTGATATTTCTCGATACAAGTCCTACTACTTAACCTATAATTGGAGGGGTGAATCCATACGAAATATACAGATATACAGAACTGCATCTCTAAAGGCGCAACATGTCGAACCTTGAAGTAGATGTGATGTAACAACAGAAGACAACGCCAGGTAATACTAGTGTCAGATAAGGCCAAGAAGCGTCCTGGGTAAGGCGATAAATGACGTCGAACAGTAAGGCCTCTGAACATGAAATTTTGAGGAGCGTGGAAGCACCTCTTAATTGCTGGTGTTCGCAGGTCCACCCTGACCCGGGGTGATAACAACAGTTTGGGTCCCAACTATGGGCAAATATCTAACCCTAAAACTGGGGTCAAAATACTATGAAAGTGTAAAAATAAGTTTTAATACCAGGAATAAATTCTTTGAAGTAAAATTAGAACCAGCAATACATTTTGGAAGAAAATATTTCCAGCAATACATCTTTATAGGGAAAAACATTTACCAGCAATACATTTTTGAAGCAAAAATTATTACCAGAAATATATTTTTGAAGTAAAAAAATTACCAGCAATACATTTTTGAATGAAAAAATATTACCAGAAATATATTTTTGAAGTAAAAAAATTACCAGCAATACATTTTTGAATGAAAAAATATTACCAGAAATATATTTTTGAATGAAAAAAATTACCAGCAATACATTTTTGAAGGAAAAAATATTACCAGCAATACATTTTTAATAAAAAAAAATATCACCGGCAATATATTATTGAAAGAAAATAATATTACCGGAAATACATTTTGAAGGAAAAAAAATTGCCAGAAATATATTATTGAAGGAAAACAAATTACAGGCAATATATTTTTGAAGGGAAAAATATTACCGGCAATACATTTTGGAAGAAAAATAATATCACCGGCAATACATTATTGAAGGAAAAAATATTACCAGCAATACATTTTTTAAGGAAAAAAAATTACCAGCAATACATTTTTGAAGGGAAAAATATTACCAGCAATACATTTTTGAAGGGAAAAATATTACCAGCAATACATTTTTGAAGGGAAAAATATTACCAGCAATACATTTTTGAAGGGAAAAATATTACTGGCAATATATTATTGAAGGAAAACAAACCAATATATTTTTGAAGGGAAAATATTGGCAGCAATAAAAATATTGTTGGCATTAAACAACCCATTGAAGTTGATAAGGCGTAAAACAAAATAAGCCAATCCAAACTAAGATCAAGAAATTCAAACTCTAATCGCTAAAGATCACAAAATTTTAGGCAATAGAAGATTGGAAAATATTGACGGGTCTGATGTCACGATTTCTACTGCGATATTCGAATATCATGAGAAAGATTTCCTAATACGTTTTGCACTGAGCGTATGAAATTTCTCTGGAATAAAAATCCCTGCATTTTTAAATAAAACAAAAACAAAAGAAAAGATAAATTGATCACAAATTAAATGGTTTATTCCTTTATTAAGGCCGGCTTCTAGGAAATTTGGTTCCGTGTGTCGTGCGAGACAATCTTTCTCTCCAGAATACATATTTATAAGTCTGCCATTCCTCTTTGATTTGAATACTGCTGCCGCATCTGGCCTGGTGCTCCTGCTACATATTTAGAGATTCTTGATAAATTCTAAAGAAGAATCTGCAATTTTATTGGCCTTGACCTGGCATCTCGGCTTCAGTCACATCCCTACCGCCCTAATGTAGCTTCTCTGTCCCTTTTCTATAAATACTTTCATGGTAATTGTTCAGATGAACTCTTCGCTGTGATACCTAGACTTTATGAGTTTAAGCGCAGTACTTGATTGGCGGTAAGGTCCTAGTTAACAGTTGAATAGGCTAGATGTAAATGTAAGTTCTATACTAACAGTTTCTTTTCTAGCACTTTTCAATTGTGGAACTCTCTTCCGACTCCATGCTTTGCAGCCAACTTTACTCTTCAAAAATTTAAATGTAATCGCTGTCTACTTTCTTCTTGATTTCTTTTTCTATTGTTTTCACTCCCTAATAATATCTCGCTTTTTTTTTCTTATTGTTTCACACTCAGTAACCCCTTGTGTCTTAGTGGCTTTACTGCCTTGCACGGGGCGATAACAAAGTGGTCCTCACATTTACCGGGTTTCAATCCTATAAACCTCCTGTGGCATGTGGTGGATAGGACGATTTGAATCCTGGACGTGCAGCTAACCAATCTTGGAGAATTGTGCGATTATTATGAAGAGTAATGAGTTAAATTGCGAAAGAGACATTTTCGAAAATTCATATCAAGCGGAAAATGTGGTGATTCTAAAGGCTAAAGGCGTTGCCCTGCTGGAAATATCCCAAAGAAGAGAGGTACACTGGAGGCGAATTGAGGTACGTGGTCATCCACAGTACCACGGTAGGGTACGGAATATAGACGATCTTTTATCTTTCATATCAAGCGGATCATGTGGGGCTTCTAAAGGCTAAAGAGAATCCAACTAATACTGAAAGAGCATAACTAATAAACCCGCCGGTGGCTGGATAATCATTACAGAATTATTTAGTGTAAATGAAAAAAATCATAAGATCCTTGAGGACGAGACATGGGTGTGCTTCTCGACAATTAGACTTTCATTTCTGTAATTGGGCATGGACGTACAGATTTACGTGTCATTCTAGCGGGCATTTTGAAGCCAAAATTGCGCCAATAACTACCAGTCGGGCAACGCATTTTTTATCTACCTTGTTTACATGCAAATACATACACACACGCGTGCGCGCGCACACACACACTCACACACTTATATATATATATATTATGAAATGGACAAAGTCCGACAATTATTTTAAGACATTCTTTTTATGTTTATACATTCTTTTTATAGATACAAATATTTAAGTAAATGCTCTGTTTATAATAAACAATATTAACAACATTTACTGGTCTGAATGTCCGAGAAATTTTATTTTACCATGTATAATAATTTTCTCTTATTTAAAGTGCAAAACAACTACTTTTATAATTTATAATTACTTCCGAACTGTAGTATATCTATCTATCTATCTATCTATCTATCTATCTATCTATCTATCTATCTATCTATCTATGTGTGTGTGTGTTTGTGTGCGTGTGTGTGTATCTGCTTGCGTATGTGTGTGTATCTAAAGTTTTTAAATACATAGATAGTTACGTTAACTAAATACATACACTGTATCAGAATGTAATGTTATTTTTATGAAAACTAAATTTGGATTTTTCCTGATTAATTAACACCGCCAAATTATTTAAATTAGCATGCATTTCAATTAATTGAGCGTTATTCTTCAAATATGTATGTATGTTTGTGTGTGTATTTGTACGTGTATTTGTGTGTACGTGTATTTGTGTGTATGTGTATTTGTGTGTGTATTTGTGTGTGTGTATTTGTGTGTATGAATTTGTGTGTATGTATTTGCATGTGTATTTGTAATTATGTATTTGTATGTGCTTGTATTTGTGTGTGCATTTGTTTTGTGTATATTTATGTGTGTGTTTGTGTTTGGGTGTAATCTGTGTATATTTGTGTGTGTGTGGGTTTGTGTGTGTATGTGTGTGTTTGTATGTATATCTGTGTGTATTTGTGTGCGTGTGTGTATTTGTGCGTGTATACGTGTGTGTGTTTGTATTTGTCTGTCTGTGTATCCATCAAGAATGGGGATTGTTTTTCAGCCGCACAGGATGAAATAAATTCACGTCGTTCCCGAGGACAATAGCACATATTTAGAAAGAACATGATTCTTATAAAGTTTATCGCGTCATCAGCTAAAGAGAAACAGAAAAACAGTAACAAAAAGAAAAAGTGAGAAAAAAAGAAAAAGAAAAGTTAAACAAAAATATAATGGAAATATTTAAAGAAAGAAAGAAATATAATTTTTTTTTAAAAAAAGCAGAAAGAAAATATGAGGAAAATGAATATGAAAATTGTAAATGAAGAATGATAAAAAGGAAGAAAAAAAAAGAGAAAAGTTAAAGACAAAAAAGGTTGAAAAAATTAAAATAAGAAAGAGACAATAGGAAGAGAAATAATTTATTTATAAAAAATGAAAGATAAATTTAAAACAAAGGAACGAAGAAAAAAATGAAAGAAAAAATGAAAGAAAAAAAGAATGAAAAATGAAAGAAAAATGATAATAAATAAAATTAAAACAAAACCCAGAAAGAAAGAAAAGAGTAAAAAAGATGAAGGAAAGGCAGCAGAAAAAGAAAGAAAGAAATTTGAAAGAAAGAAAATAAACAAAAACAAAAAACGAAAAGGAAGGGGTATAAGAAAAGGCAAGTGAGAAGAGAAAACCATAAAAAGGATTGATATTTTTACGGCTTATCAAGAGTTTACGGATTATTTAAAGTCGAAACAAGAAAAAAAAGCGGATTTTAGAAAGTTGCTTAGAGTACCCCAGTGTTCCCATGCGGTCCCCCATCTAAGTATTGGTCAGAATCGATGTTGCTTAACTCAAAGTGAGTTCAGGTGATTTAACTGTATGTTCATCAAAAGGAAAGAAAAGAATGTAAGAGAACAAGAAAAAAAAGATAGAAAGAAAAGCGGAATAAAATAAATAAAAGAAGGAAAGAAGAAAGAGAGAGAGAGGGGGGAAGAACGAATATTTGGAGTGAGGAATTAGCCAAGTATAAAATATCATTGGAGAACTTCTTATTCAGCCTTCACGTCGCCCAATTGCGTTTCGAAATGTTTAAATTAGAATTTAACCAAGTAGAACCAATCGCATGTGACTCGGGGAGGAACTGCATACCACCAATTAAGCACGTTTCTATGAGAAATACCATTAACAATCCTTGATAGATTCCTGATGATCTACCATGTTAAGGGGAAATTTGATTTTCTATATTATATTTAAATATAAATATCAATATTTTATGGTGAAGATACACAATTAAATTTTAAATAATTACCAATAATTATCGACATATTTATCTCATATATATATATATATATATATATATATATATATATATATATATATACACACGAACAAATGACGAAATATCAGAATCTTTTGGAGCTGGTGAATGATTTGAAAAATTTTCAGCATCCCCTCGTGTCAAAGTAATTTTTCAAATATTTATGTGTTTATGTATGCACCTATCTATTTAAAATCTTAATACACATACATATTTATATACCGTATTACACACACACACACACACACACACATATATATATATATATATATATATATATATATGTGTGTGTGTGTGTGTGTGTGTACAGGTATGTAAACACCTAGATATAGATATATTATACACAGAGACATATATATATATATATATATATATATATATAGATGTATTATATACACATACATATATATACACGTACATATATATATATAAATATATATATATATATATACATATATATATATATATATATATATATATATATATATATATATATATATATATATATATATATATATATATATAGTTAATTTGAGAGACTGTTTTTGAATCCAAAATTGCTGATTTTTCAGTGTTTTGCAGATAGAAAGGCATTTAAGGCAAGCAGGTTGTGGTAGAGTGTATATATATATATATATATATATATATATATATATATATATATATATATGTGTGTGTGTGTGTGTGTGTGTGTGTGTGTGTGTGTGTGTGTGTGTGTGTGTGTATGGTTGTGTAATTATACACATAAAATATGTATTTATATCGGCATGTATGTAATTACAAAATATTATTTCAAGATATACTTTCTTATCGGCAAAACTTAAAAGACAAAATTTAAACTAATTGATAAAAAAATAATTAGCTGCACTTTTCCCAGGGGAATTTTTCCCATATTGCCTCGGCAATCAAACTCTTTTCATATGGTTCTATAAGTCGTATCCCCACGCCAATTACGTACTTCCTAGCAGATGAGACATTATTGTTATACCTCATGTTGACCATCGTGCTTACATAGCTAACCTCTCTCCCTCCCTTCGCCCCACTCACTAGAGGCAGACCGCGGAGCGCATTATCAGACAACGTTATCAAAATCCATCGTCACGAAAGAAAGATTCATCATCAACAGCACTACTAAATTATCAGTATTATTGAGATTAATGAACATTATTAAAATGACAGTCATTTTCAAATAATAATAGAAAGAAGGAAAAGAATAAAGAAGAAAAAGAAGAAGAAAAAAGAAGGATTGAAACGCGAGACTAAATGATACTGTAAGCCGCCCAAAATCAAGACCTGAGTACTGCTTCTGAAAGAACATCTACCGCCAAATGGATTCAGATAAATAACAGAAGAAAGGAGAACAGGAAGGCCTAAAGATGAAGGTGAGGATTTTCCGGTTTTTTTTTGAATTTGTAGGTCTGATGAATTGGATGATGATTACGATTCCAATGTCATAAATTATAACCATGGAATATTAGTGTTTGAGCCTTTTATATTATATAATTACTCTGTCAGGGACGTTGACTTCTAGCTGGATTAGATCCTCTTGGGAATTTATTTACACTCACACACACATATATTATATATATATATATATATATATATATATCGACGCTCGACTCTTCCGTCGAATCCGTACGAGGGTCAAGCAGATCAGTTCCTAGGAAACCGACAGCCCGACAACAGCACATATATATATATATATATATATATATATATATATATATATATGTGTGTGTGTGTGTGTGTGTGTGTGTGTGTGTGTTTGTGTGTGTGTGTGTGTGTACGGTAAGTATGGACTTGAAATTGACGAGAAACGGTACTGTCACAAGCCAAAGAATGTGATCGAACACAACCAAGTCAAATTGAGGCTACCAAAAAAAGAAAACAAAAAAAACTCACCACTGTCGCTGAAAAAATACTCCTTATCGATTTGGTTGTTTTTTATTAGCATAATATGCAGATCAGAGAAATTGATAAGCTTAAGAAATACACACAATTCTGGATTGAGGTAGCTGAAATGTGGGAGGTTCATGTCACTATTGCCCCAACTTAACATTGGGGTGATGGGACCTATATCACCGAAATCCTTATGTTAAAAAAGTCGGATAAGGGTCCCATTGCTTCAGATGCTTTCGTTGCTTGGCACTGCAAATATTCTGTAAAAAGTGCTCTTAGTTTGAGGACGTAGGACTTAATGGAGAAATCCCATAATGCAAGATATCAGTCTGAAAACAGAAAACCGTGGTTAAATAATAACAACAATAATAATGATGATGATGATGATGATGATGATGATGGTGACGCAGAAACAATTGGCCATCTTGTATCAGGTTGCACAATGTTAGCAACTACCGAATATAAAACTCGGTATGATAGAGTGGGTCAATATCTTCACTGGAAAACAGGCAACTTTTACGGGAAGAAAACTGAAAGGAACTAGTCTGAACATCATCCAAATTCAAATCCAATCGCCCAGAACAGAATCTTTCGTTACTGACATGGCCGTCGCTGCAGATTGTAATATATCGTTGAAGATCTTCAAAAACAAAAACTATCAAAATTTCAAAATTTCTTGAAGTGGAAATCTCAGATGTGTGGCACATGAGGACACCAATAATTTCAGTTGTAATTGGAGCCAGCGAACTTATTGGGAAAGGGTCCGATAGAATCATTAAAGAGATTCCTGGTAGCCCATGGCTTAAAGAAATACAAAAGAAATGTATTCACAAGAGTGATATTGCGAAGAGCAATAAATATAGAAAATGTGTGTGATCTTTGTATTCTTCGATTTTTTACAACAATGATCAGTAGAAGATGTCATGAAGCCATTTCTGACCTCATGTCTCTGGTTGGGACCCAGAAGGAAATGGAAACAGATATCAAGAGATATAATAATAATAATAATAATAATAATAATAATAATAATAAGAAGAAGAAGAAGAAGAAGAAGAAGAAGAAGAAGAAGAAGAAGAAATCGAAATCTCAAAATGTGGACAGTTGGATCCCTCGGATTGGTTGGAAAAGATTCTAGTAGACTAATTGAAGGGATTCCTGGAGGTCCATGCCTTAAAGAAATACAAAAATTGTTCTCACAAGTACAGCCCACACCTTCCGAAGGGCTTTGTCTATGTATTTTTTTTTCCAGTGGAAAATGTCATGATGCCATTTCTAACCTTAGGTCCCTGGGCGGGAACCGGAAAGAAATGAGTACGCATCAGAAATCAAAGGAAATAAAATACAGATAATAATAATAATAATAATAATAATAATAATAATAATAATAATAATAATAATATGGGAAGAGAATTTATGAAAATAAAGACAGTGCACGTAAAATTAAACTTGCACGGGTCATATGCACAAAAAAAAATGGTGACAGATCCAGAAGGAGAAATGTGATGAAGGAACGAGTTCATGAAGAAGGAAACTAAAGGGGAGACCAGTGAAAAAATAGATTTTAAGGACAACTTTCATCAAGTACTCTATTGAATGAGAAGCTCATTTACGCAATGAGCTGCATGTGTAGAAAAACTACGGAAAGTGTGTAACACATTTTCAGTAGCTGCAGTCACAGAGTACATTGGTTTGTTTTAGTTTGGTTTATTTCGTTTTACGGCATATCAACCTCAATGGG
The DNA here is from genome assembly GCA_903632075.3 of Acanthosepion pharaonis. Lineage (NCBI taxonomy): Eukaryota > Metazoa > Mollusca > Cephalopoda > Sepiida > Sepiidae > Acanthosepion > Acanthosepion pharaonis. Next base: position 5,613,275 of record CAHIKZ030001112.1, read on the forward strand.
TTATTTAATGCCGACAACACTTTTAGGATAGATTCGTATGAATAGAATATCTATTATTTAGTTTACATTGGTTTGGTTTATTTTGTCTTACAACATATCAACCTCAATTGGGTATTTAATGCTGACAAAATTTTTATTGCTGGTAATATTTTTTTTTGAAAAATGCATTGCTGGCAATAATTTATTCTTCAAAAAATTATTACTGGTAATATTTTTACAAAAATTTATTGCTGGTATTAAAACATATTTTTGAACTTTCATAATGTTTTGACCTTAGTTTGGGAGTTAACTATTTGCCCATAGCTGGGGCCCTGACAGGTGCTACCACCACGGTTCAGGGTGGGCTTGATAACATTAGAAATTAAATTAAAAGGTGGTTTCACGCTTCTCACAACCTTTTGATTAGAGGCCTTGCTGTTGGATGCAGTTTATCTTCATATTCGGGACGCGGTTGTAGTTTATGGTGATACCCAGGTCGCGGATGTAGTTTAACGTCATATCCAAGACGCGAATGTAGTTTATCGTCATATATATATATATATATATATATATATATATATATATATATCGGAGAATATATGGGGAACTACGCCGGGACTCGAATGCACAGATAAATAACACGCGGATTTACCACCGTCAATAACCGAGAATGAGTAAGTGATGCACATGAGAAATACGCATCTTGACTGGCAATCGCTTCGAATAAAATCATCCTGATTTCGCACTTGTGCACAAGAAAAACCATCAAAGAACCCTGATAGACGTTGCGGTACCTTGGGATAACAACATTCTGATGCCGGAGCATGCAAAAATAGAGAGGTACCAAGACCTGGCAAATCAAATCAGAATAATACACCAAGCTACAGGTTAGGCTGACTCGTTTCTAGTTGGCGCATTCAGGACAATTTCTCGGGATTTTTCTGCTTCGCAGCACTCTTTCGGAATAACTGATGATTCTGTAGCCAACAGATGACAGCACTGCTTGGAAGAACTCAATAGGCCGAGGAAAGTGTTATGTCTCAAAATCGCGTTTAGAAGTTGGCAAATGATCATCACCCCCTCGGCCGAAATATCTAAGCGTCAGAGAGGATGTCAAATAATAATAATAATAATAATAATAATAAGAAGAAGAAGAAGAAGAAGAAGAAGAAGAAGTACTGAATCTACACCAGATATAGTTGTCTTGGCTTTTTGGCGTATTCAACATTTTCCGGCAGTACGCTCTTAAAGGTTTTAGGCAGTTTTGATCAAGTTTTTTTTAGTCATAAAGAACTGTAAACTACACTTAAGTTAAATAATAACAATAATGATATTTATTAAGAATTTATTACAGGAAATATCAAGTTTTATGGAAACATTGTTGACAATTTTGTATTTAGTAACATAACAAATAAATAAAAATAATATTAATTTTGATGCTATTTTCGATTTGTTGTTAAGTATTTTTTCATTTTCTCCTTTGTTATTGGCAGCATTTTAGAATACTTTGGCTGCAATGCTAACTTTCCTAAGTTAAACAAACTGGAGCTATTTCGTTTACGCTTTGTTACCTCTCTTTTTTTCATTGTTATTTTTAACTCGCTTTATTCCAGTCATTTTGATGGGCAATAGCGAAATTTAGAATGATTTTATTCCATTTCAAAAATAAAGCCTATAAAAAGGAATATTTTAAATTAATATACATCAAAAATAAAATGCTTTTGACAAAATCTTAATGATTTCACTATAATTATGTAAAGATAATGTAATGATATTCCGTAGACAGAATCAGTAACTTTTCTACACATCCAGTTCTTTGGGTAAATCAGTTGCTCTCTCAATAGAGGACTTGATGAAAGTTGTTCTTAAAGTCTGCTTTTCACTGCCCAGATCATTCCTACCGTTTCCATCTCAATGAACCCGTTTCTCTACCATCTCTCTCCTTCTGGATCTGCCACCTCTTGGGGTTTTTTGTGAATATGATCCATGCAAGTTTTTTTTTTTTACGTGCTTAGTCTTTATTATCATAAATTCTTTTTCCGTATTATTATTATTATTATTATTATTATTATTATTATTATTTTCTTTGATTTCTGGCGTTTACACATTTCTTTCCGGGTCCCGCCCAGGGACCTAAGGTTAGAGATGGCGTCATGACACTTTCCACTGCAAAAAAAAAAAAAAAAAAATTACATAGATAAAGCCCTTCGTAAAGTGTGGGCTGTACTTGTCAGAACAATTTTTGTATCTCCTTGAGGCATGGACTTCCAGGAATCCCTTCAATTAATCTACTACAATCTTTTCCAACCAGTCCTAGGGCTCCAACTACAACAGGGATTGTTGATGTTCCCATATGCCACATTTGTATTTTGACAACTTTTTGAATATCTTCAAAGATACATTGCAGTCAGCAGGGACTGCCATGTCAATAAGGAGGCACCGTTTTTGTTTGTGGTCTTTAATAACAATATCTGACCGATTGGCCTTGATTGTTCTGTCAGTGTGTATTGTGTAGTCCCATAGAATTGTAACAGGTCCAGCCAATGTGTTTATGGCTGATATCCTTTTTTTTGAGTTTATCTCAGTATTTAGTACCAGACGTACACGCTTTCTTATTTTTTCCTTCATTTGGGGGTTTTGTATGCCATCTCCTTCGCTAATTCCTAGGTACTTATAAGCTTCACCATGCTCCAGTTCCCTAATCTTTGTGACAAAATCTAAATCTATTATGGGTGTTTCTGTAATTCTACCTTTCTTGAATGTTACTTTTGCACATTTATCTAATCCGAAGTTCATACCTATGTCGTCACTGAAGTATTTTACAATATTGAGGAGGCCTTTCAACTCATTGTCCTCTTTGGAAAAGAGTTTGAGATCATCCATGTAGAGTAGGTGATTGAATATTTTCTTATTTATTTTGTAACCATAGCTACTGTTGTTCAGTTCATGTGTAAGAGGGATTAAGGATAAACAAAACAGAAGAGGTGACAGAGAGTCTCCTTGAAAGATTCCCCGTCGGATATTCTGACCGTTGGATATGGCAGTGCCCCCGGTGTGGCTAAGGTATAGTTTGGTGTTCCACATTCCCATGCTGTGCTTAAAGAAATTTAATACCACAGGGGAGACTCTGTACATTTCTAAAGTCTTAAGGATCCAAGAATGTGGAACACTATCAAAGGCTTTACGATAATCAATCCACGCTGCACTTAGATTCCTGCGTCGTCTCCTGCAATTTTCCAGGATCATTTTATTTATCAGAAGTTGATCCTTGCAGCCATATGAACCTCTTCTGCATCCCTTCTGTTTCAGGAGAAGAATGCTGTTTGTTTCGAGAAAGGAATAAATACGGTTCGTCAGTACAGACGTGATCAACTTATACGTTGTGGAGAGACATGTTATCGGTCTATAATTTTTCGGGTCTTGTGTTTCAGTTGTTTTTGGTATTATTATTATTATTATTATTATTATTATTATTATTTTCCTTGATATCTGTTATATACCCATTTCGTTCTGGGTCCCAACCAGAGACATAAGGTCAAAGATCATGACTAGCACTATATATCTAAATTGAGCTTGAAATATTGTGTAACTGACTAATTTTTGCAAAAAAAAAAAAAACTTCGATAGCATTTATTGCGAAAAGGGCAATTTCCGTTTTTTTTTTTTGTTTTTTTGTTTGTTTTTTTTTTTAATCCGCACTTCCTCCCCCGAAGGCGTCATATATACACTTTATGCACTTTTATATATCAGAAAAATTTTAGGAGAAGTAATGACAGAGTTGGTAATTTTTTGCGTGCGATTGATCTCGAAAAAGACCTCCAGCCTGTGGTTGACCGGGGCAGGAAATGCTTTGTAGACTTTAATGCCTTCAAAATGAAACTGCTAACACTCCCTGTCTTCTATCAGAATCACTGATTCCCAACTCGACGAGACTGTCTCTGTGCGCCTACTTGGTCTCAAGCTTTCCACTGACTTGAAGTGGAACAACTACATTGAATCAATAGCTTCATCTACTGCAAGGAATATTGCTTCTCTGTGTCGCGCCAGAAGGTTTTCCTCGCTTGAGACCATCCTTCAAATCTACTAATCTACCATTCGTCCTTGCATTGAATACTATTGCCATATATAGTCTGGGGCCTCCTCTGTTCATCCTCGACAAAATCCAGAAATTATATGCAATGTGATAATTCCTGATCTGGCGTCTCGTCTACACTTTCTCACGGACTTGATGCGGCTTCCCTCTGTCTTTTCTACAAATAATTTCATGGCAACTACTCAGACGAGCTACTTTCACTGGTACCCCAACTGCATGAATTTAAGCGTGCTACTAGGTTGGCATCTCTGTTCCACCCTTTCACTGTCGAAACAGTTAAATGCAACCGCCTCTCCTACTTCAACAGCTTCTTCTTTCGCACTTTCCGACAGTCGAACTCTGCTGTAACCTAGAAAGGGTTATTGAATAAGGAATAACAAAACAAAAACAAAATAAAAAAACACAAAAAACGCGGACTTCATCAGACTAGAGTAATATTTCTGGTGATGTAATTGTCTTCTATTACATTTGCAAAAGTTGGTTATAATATCGCAGAGGTCGGAAACGCTGAAAATGTTATAACGGTGACAACTTTTTAATTTCACTATTTACATTATTCGGACTATTGTCCTCATCTTTGTCGCCATATTTATCACAACGTTTTGGACGTTGTACACTCCGGCCTTCTTCAGGTGGTTGGGATGTCGAACTGAACCCTTTATTTCGCTTACTGGAGTAGACTGTTCTAGTTCCACATGCCATGTCTAAAGCATGTCAGCTATCAGTTATCTCCTGTTAATTACCCTCTTCACGTTCTCCATCATCTTTTCTCTTACCCTGTACCTGTATTTTCTACCTTATCCCTTCCAATAAAACTAAGATTACCCATTATCTCATGCACAGCTACTTCCCTTATCCTTTGCCAGTATCTTCTCATTCTAGTCCTTATCCCTTCCAAACAACTAAGATTAGCCATTATGTAATGCATTTGCTCATCTCTTACACTTGACTGTATCTTCTCAGTCACCTCCTTATTCCTTCCAATTCAAATAGGATTAGTCATTATCTGATGCATCTGCTGTTTACTTAAACGTTGTCTGTATCTTCTCATTCCCCCCCCATTGACCCTTTCAATCCTCACATCTTTTCATATTTTCTTATATGTTATATAATATCGATCAGTTGCACTATTTACATTATTCGGACTATTGTCGCCATATTTATCACAACGTTTCGGCCATTGTACGCTCCGGTCTTCTTTAGGTGGTTGGAATGTCGAACTGAACCCTTTATTTCGCTCACTGGGGTAGACTGTTCTAGTTCCACGTGCCATGTTTTTAATGGATGTCAGTTATCAGTTATCTCCTGTCAATTCCCCTCTCCAAGTTCTTCACTGCTTTAACCGGGTATTGAACTCACAATCTTTGGGTCCTGTCACTGGATCTAACCAACACCTTTATACCCTGTGCCATGTGTCCTTAATCTTTATCCACTGTGCGATGTGTCCACATATTACGGTGGATAACTGAGAACTGGAAGGTAACTGATAACTCCCTTACAAAAGTGCCTCGACGCTGGACAATTTAAAGTCGGTTCTTTCCAGTGCACTGCACGTCCATGTACAATGCATTCAAATTATTCTTCAGGCATAAAGGTGTAAACAGCAACAACAAAAATAATAATTAGATAGTTTACACCTAGCAAAATCCGTTGACCAGTAAAATACTGTAAAAAAAACTAAATTAGTGTTTAATATTAAATTAAAAAATAGAGTGTCATATAGGAAGAAAATGAGTAACTACCGACACCGAGGTTCGAGCGTGACACTCTGGACTTAATATGTTTTCCGCCAGGCGAAAAATAGCGGTGTCAGGCTACTGACTGCAGTGATTATTGAGTGGAACTATCCAGTCGAATTAGTGTGAATTATTGTTCGTCGATGATTTGGGTTTTGATTTAATATTTACCAGACGTTAAGCCGCGCCGTGCTACTAACAAGGTATTCATTGAAATGGTTAATTATCTTTGATTGACTTTTACTTCTTTGTTCTTGTTAAGTATTTATTTGCGGTTGTAATTAAATACTGTTTTGTCTTCACCTTGAAGTCTTGAGTTATACTTAATCATTATCTGGCACCGTACATCAAAAAATGAACATATAGGCGTATAACCTATAAGCATTACTAGTGTACAGATTAATAAAATGTTCAAGGATTTATCTTCAGATTAGCGGTTTCGCAGGCAAATATAACAGAAAACTATAACAACAAAAGCAACAGCAGCAATAATCATTAAACCATATAATAATTATCAATGCGTATTTATATAGTTCCGGTGTATTTATTTATATAGTCCCTGTCCCACATTTAGTGGGAAGGAAGGTAATCAAATTATGTTAGTAAATTTATGAGTGACTACTTCCCTTTGTCATTTCAATGATCTATAAACATAAAATACTTATTTGAATCTAGACACAATTAATTCCCATGCAAAATGAAAGGTTTTATTAATCAGTTCTTTACGCCAACGTTTCTTAATTTGTAGTCTTATTCGTTCAAGCCTTTCATGTGGGGCACTCAAGTCTTGAAATAGGCTTTGTCGTCGCCGTCTTTTTTGTTCCGTTGTTAATCTTTTTCTTCCGGTAGATATTTCCATTTCAGTGTTATATTAAACACATAAAATGTCTAACATGGCAAGATACGGTGCAAAAAGCGATTTATATCATATCAAGAGTAATCAATGAATCATAGAAGCCACTGAACATCTACAAATATAAAGGGAACGGGTTATTTAAATGGTTTATTGACCTGTATTTTAGTTGTGAATTCTTATCTCCGATTTATTGAATCCCAGTACATTGTTTCAAGACATTTGCTTCGTTTCATCTCACTGTTAAACCTTTCTAACAATTGCCGACATTTTTCATGGCGTGGTTAGACTAGTAATAATAATAATAATAATAATAATAATAATAATAATAATAATAATAATTTACATCAGGCACGTTTCTCAGGGGTTCTGATCTTAATTTATTGGCCATGTAAACATGTACAGCTTTTCTCTTGGTTAATTAAGATGGGTTAAATTATATATCCCGTTCAATACTACAGTTTTCTAACCTTAATCAGTTGGGCATCTCCTTTAAGGGCTGATGCACTGTGCATGTCTGTTCATGAGAAGGATTGGCCGAGTATCGAGAGGGTTGTTTTATTTAAGTTTCAAAAGCAATCAAGGTGACTTGGAAATCACATCTAGTTACTTGAGAACGCTTTCCATCGGATACCGACCGAGAGGGCTGGGTTACTCCACCTGAAATTAATTTTAATTGGGCCCACCTGTAAGGTTATGCACTGCTTGTTATTAAACCTGTCAGCATATCGTAAATATTTGTCTGTGATAGGCGAACCTGGCACATCATTATCTGCCTAGGAGTCTTGATGGATATATTGGGCTTCGTATATTGGTGCTCCAACGCCATTTTGTTTACGTGCTACATTTTAATAATAATAATAATAATAATAATTAAACGGTGCCTCCTTATTGATATGACAGTCCCTGCCGACTGCAATGTATCTTTGAAGATATTCAAAAAGTTGTCAAAGTACAAGGACCTTGAAATAGAAATCGCGAAAATGTGGCATATGGGAACATCAACAATCCCTGTTGTAGTTGGAGCCCTAGGACTGGTTGGAAAAGATCCCAGTAGACTAATTGAAGGGATTCCTGGAAGTCCATGCCTTAAGGAGATACAGAAAATTGTTCTGACAAGTACAGCCCACACCTTACGAAGGGCTTTATCTATGTAATCATTTTTTTTTTTTGTCAGTGGAAAGTGTCATGGCGCCATTTCTAACCTTAGGTCCAAGGCGGGACCCGGAAAAGAAATGTAAACGCCAGAAATCAAAGAAAATAAAAATAATAATAATAATAATTGATACGAACTTGGAGAACGCGATTAATAGTATGTGGGAACAGTGCCAATAGTAATCGGAGCTCTGGTCCTCGTGAGAAAAGGAATGTGCAATTTTCCTAAGAGTGTCCCAGGTTACAGTAACATACAAATTGCACAGAAGATCTCTCTTCTACGAACATCTCATATACTAAAAAAGTGCTATCATTTGTCAATTCTCTTATAGGGCCTAAGGACAATAGTCTGAACCCGGCTCTACAGGATACAAAGTTGGAAAAATTACATACACAAATAATAATAATAATAATAATAATAAATAAATAAAAATATAGTAGTTGGAAGAGTGATTTTTTATTATTAAACAAAATGTATTTTTGCTAAACAAGGACGGCATAAGATTCTCGAGAAAATTGAGATTAAAACAGATAATCTTATCCACACTATGATTTCGGATTTCTTAATCTTAAACTGCAAGAAGGATACATTCCAGTACCTCAGAGTGTGTCTCAAAGAAAATAAAAATATAGAAAAGTAATTGGAGCTGGATAAGGAACTGAAGAAGTTTTGGTAAATGATGGTCGTCATAATCAGAGTGCTGGAAAAGTTCCTGAAGAATCTGGAGAAAATACAACATATTAAAGGAAACTGTTTTATGGGAAAACTTAAAGTAATTTTAATTAGGCCCACCTGTAAGGTTACGCATTTTTTTAACTTATCAGGATGTCGTAAATATTTGTCTGTGATGTGTGTACCTGGTACATGTTTATCTACCTAGACATCTTGATGTGTGTACCTGGTACATGTTTATCTACCTAGACATCTTGATGGATATACTAGGCTTCGTATATTGGTGCTCCAATGCCCTTTTGTTGACTTTAATAATAATAATAATATCTTTGAAGATATTCAAAAAGCTGTCAAAATACAAGGACCTTGAAATATAAATCTCGAAAATGTGGAGCATAGGAACATCAACAATCCTTGCTGTATTTGGAGCCCTAGAAGCCTTTTGTTGGAAAAGATTCCAGTAGACTAATTGAAGGGATTCCTGGAAGTCCATGCCTCAAACAGAAACAAAAACTGTTCGGAGTACAGCCCAAACTTTACGAAGACCTTTATCTATATACTTTTTTTTAAACGCCAGTAATCAAAGGAAATTTAAAAAAATAATAATTGATAAGGACATGGATATCGAGATTAATAGTATGTGAGGTATGAAGATTGTATCAATAGTAATCGGAACTCTGAGCCTCGTGACAATTTTACTAACAGAGTCCCAGGAAACATCAACATACAAATTGCCCGGAAAGAACATCCCATATACTAAGTGCTTTAACTGAAATGACAATTCTCCTATAGGGCCTAAGGACCATAGTCTGGATCCAGCTCTACAGAACACAAAGCAGGAAAAATAACATACACAAATAATAATAATAATAATAATAATAATAATAATAATAATAATAATTGGCGCATGGGAAAATATGTTTTGTTTTTTTGTTTTTTTGTTTTTTCTTTCAGTGGAAAATGTCATGATGTCATTTCTAAACTTAGGTCCCTGGGCAGGACCCGGAAAGAAATGTGTACACACCAGAAATCAAAGAAAATAAAAACAACAACAACAACAATAATAATAATAATTAATAAATAAATAAATAATTCAGCGTTGTTGGAAGAGTGATGCTTTATCATTATTAAACAAACTGTACTTTTGAAAACCAAGGAAGCCATAAAATTCTAGAGAACGTGAATTAATCTAATCTAGACTATGACTTCGGAGTTCTTAATCTTAAACTGCAAGAAAGAAACATGCCAGAACCCCAGAGTGAGTCTCAAAGAAAATTAAAATATAGAAATGTAACTGGAGCTTGCTAAAGAACTGAAGAAGTTTTGGTAAATAGTGGCAATCATTATCAGAGTGCTGGAAAATTTCCTGAAGAATCTGGAGAAAATACAACATATTAAAGACACTGCCGGAAGTATCAAAATAACAAAGAATTGCTACAAAACCAAAACCAAAATTAACCTAAAACTCGAGTCATTTTATTAAATAATCTCGTTAAATCGAAGAATTCATCTGAAAATCATTCCTAACACCAAATCCGTTCACAAATATTTAACCCGTCAGCAACTGCTTTCTCAAATGAATCATTGAAAATGAATGAAATCGAAGGAAATTTGTAGGTCTTGGAGAGGACCATCGTTCTTCGAACTTCATGGAATGGCGCTATACAATCACAAATAAAACCTGTAATAGATAACAAAAACGTCATCATTTGAGGACTTTTAAAAACAACAACAACTGAAATGGATTTCACATGTAACTTGAAGAAAAAAATAATTTCAAAATGTTGCGCCCCACATGACTTAAAACAAAAGAATAGGAAGGAAAACCCTGCCAGTACTGGAAAGATATATAACAGTTACTGGACTTGACAACTTTATTTTTCTGAAAAACTGTTTATAAATAGACTTCATAAATGTCAACCGACAATAATATTGGCAGCCAGATCAATGGATGTTTCCTTATAATGAAAAACTTAATATTACCATTACTATGAGGTAATTGAAGTACATTAGGAAATGGTTACACGTAGTAAATAAAAATTAAGATTTTGAAAATATGAGGTCTGTGTGAAAAGTAAGGGAATTAATGTCACAAACAATTCATTTCAATTCTAAAAAAACAAACTACATGGTTTCTCCTTCAAAGTAAGGCCTCCTCTTGTCTAATGCACTTTTCCACCCTTCTCTGCCATGCTTCTCTGCACTGCTGAAAGGATCCTTTTCGGATACCCCTCAGCTTCGTCGTTAAAAAAAGGGTCCCCTTGATGCCCCCCTTGAGTTCGTTTGGAGGAAAAAAGAAAGTCCCACGAAGCAAGGCCATGTGAATTCCTGTGTCTCGAATACAGAGAGGTTTTCTCGACTAGGAAGAATCGGATGCCCAGGACGTTGTAATTACGTGCCTTGTCGTGGGGAAGCCTCCACGATATTTCCTGTCACAAAAGCATCTGTAAAAAATGCAATGGTTGTAGAAAGCTAAGATTAGATTTATATACACCCAAGACATCACGTTAGATGATGACACAATCCCTCTTCCACCCATATCTCACACAACCCACCCAGTCCTGTTAATTTTCACGCAGACCATCTTATTCAAACGAGAAGACGTATTCGGCGTAATAAAAAAATGTCTACTAAATGTTAGACATCGGTGGTGCATTGAGGTGAAGGCGATATTAAATGAAAGGTTGGAAAATGTCAGGATCTTTTTGGGGGAAGGAAATACTGCACTATGAACCGTGCCAAATTCACTGAAATAGAAGTTAGACGAATGAAACGCTTCAAAAAGCATCGAAGCATTGAAGATTGAGGCGTTGCTCCAAGAATACTGAGACAGGTGCCGGAAACGAAAAGAAACTTGCTGTCACTTGATCCTTCTCCTCCCATCTATATACAGCTGGTGTTAAAATTCATCTCATATTACCGTTCTTTGCAATGTTTATAAGAGAAGGGCCCAATTCCATATTAACATAATCAAGAGGTTGAAAATGCACACTACCCCAGACAAAAAGTTAAGAAGGAAAACCCCATTAATAATGAAAAGACCTACTGAACCTACGAAAACCCATCCTAGTTATGACAATAAATTACATCCGCGTCCCGGTAAAACGATAAACTACATCCGACCGCAAGGCCTCTTATCAGGAGGTGTTGAAGAGCATGTCACACACTCTTAATTGCTGGTGTTCCCAGGTCCACTTTGACCCGGGGGTGGTAGCACCTGTCAGAGTCCCAGTAAATAGTTAAACCCCCAAAACTTGGATCAAAACACTATGAAAGTATAAAAATAGGTTTTAATACCAGCAATATTTTTTCTGGAAAAATTATTACCAGCAATACTTTTTTGGAAAAAAAAAAATATAACCAACAATATATTTTTAAAAAAAATATTACCAGCAATAAAAATCTTGTCAGCATTAAAGAACTGTTTTAACCTAGGGAAGGTTACTTAACAGAATAATCACACGAAGGTTGGTAATGAACGATAATACTTAGGATAAGAACAACACATATAAGATTCGCCAGCGGCGAGTAGAAGAAGTAGTCAACTTCTAGAAGTGAGTCAAGTGGATTCCACAATAAATCTCCAACTGCAGGATATCTACCAACCGCCCCATGCGGTCAGATGAGGCACAAAGCCGAATTTAATAAGAGGTTACGGAGACCGTAGTTTTGGTTTAAAAATACCTCGTAGACCCCATATAAAAAGTGGTCGGGTAGCTGTTAGACGAGACGAGACTCTGCCCTTCGATATAGTTCCGTCTGGGGATCCTCTCTGCCCGGAGGCAAAGTGTTTGACTAGCATAGCCGGAGACGTATCTCCAACTGCTGACCAACATACAGTATTTACTACTGTATTTATGTGAATGGGGGCATACTCATTATCGTCTGTAGATATGCTACAACAACAACCCATTGACGTTGGTAGGTCGGAAAACAAAACAAACCAAGTCAAACCAAACCTGAGAAAGCTATTTTCCTGAAAATATGTTTTAAAAAAAAGATTTTATAAATTTGAACAGACAGCAGTATTAGTTGTCCGATCAATGAATTCTGTTAGAATTCATTGACCGAGCAACTAATTCTGCTTTCGATTGAAATTTATACAATGGTAATAGTAATAATAAGCTCTTCGCTATAAACGATTATTATTAGCTTTACCATTTTACGACGTTGTTTTGTCGGTTGAGGGCAAATAAAATTAGCAATAAGAGCAATTAGGATTTTAATGATATCCAAATTATTAATGTTGATTTAAAAATCAGTAACAAAAATACCCCAACACATGATAACTTTAACAGCAACACAAAGAAGACAATAAAACAGAATTTATTTAGCCGAAACAATCAGTTTTCATGTTCTGTCCATAATGACGATATAGATATTAGCAGTGAGGTTTATCATTTTTCAAAATTTAGTCTCCATTATCTATTGATATCGTAATTTTGTTTCTGGTCAGCGTTGGTTTATTTGCTAATGGGGCGCTTGGCGGGAAGGGGGAAACTTATTGATTGAACAAAGATTGAAGAGAAATAAAGACCGTAGATGGGGAGAGTGAAGGTCATCAATATCGGTTATGATTTAAATTGAGCTTAGATGATAGGCAAGGATATTTTCAAATATAAATTGCATTCTGCATTATTGGGTGGGTATGTGAGCACGTGTATATGCGGGCTTATGGACGTGTGCAACATGCACGTTCGGGCTTCAGAATTCTAAAATGCAATCAAAGTGGGGCCACTTAAAATTAGAAGAGAAACCTTATCTTCATCTAAAAATCTGTAATGATTTTAGACGAACCAAATATAATTATATAACTTTAAATCGATATAAATACAGAAGATATGCACACACATACACACACACATATATATAGGTACATATACACGTATGCATATATATATATATATATATATATATATATGTTCTTGTGTCGATAAACATGAATATATATCAACAGCTTTGTATCCATTAAAATCATATTATTCAAAATCAAGATAATATATACAGATTAAGGTTATATATATATATATATATATATATATATATATATATTCATATATATACATTTATATATCTATGATTTTTAAATGTATGAATATTTCTCATATACACACACATACATAGATAATTTTCAGTAATCATTGCTTTTCACAAACAGAACTCTCTCTTCTCTCTCTCTCTCTCTCTCTACACACACACATATATATATATATATATATATATATATATATATATATATATATATGTGTGAGCACATACTATTAAAAATAAATTATTTTTCATTAAATAGAAATATATATACTTATATACATACATCATTCTCTCTCTATATATATATATATTATGAAAGTTCGACAATTATTTTAAGACATTTTTATGTTTAACATTCTTTTTATAGATACAAATATTTAAGTAAATGCTCTGTTTATAATAAACAGTATTAAACAACATTTACCGGCCTGAATGTCCGAGAAATTTTCACAGAAAATATTCGTCTTCCGACAGGATTCCAACCTGTATCCTGACGTGATCTTAACCGATCAAGACACAGAGAATCGTTCGATTAGCAAGGTTGAATTTACTGTATTTAAACATTTGTTTACGTTTGAGACGCCATGAGCAGACGTGAATGTACGTGAGAGATTGATGAAAGATTGAAGTTCCGTATAAATGACTCTTCATGATGTCGGTGATCATAGCTTTTCACAATTTCACGTCAGCTGTAGCTATTCGTAAAGGTTGTCATTTTGCTTTCTATTCGAATTACTGTTCCGCCACGCCTATCATATAATTTACGCGCTGCTTTCCCCTGTCTCTCCTCAATATTCCCTGTGAGTAACACATTTGCTAAGCCCTGTTTCTTCCTTATGTGCTCTCAAAATTTCAACCGCCTCTTTCTGATGTTAAATGTCCATTTGTTTCCATTTTCTTTTAAATTCCGTCGTTGCTCACATTTCGGCTCATGTTGTTCTCTCCATTCTTCTGTGCAACCACAGTTCTGTTGCTTCAAGTCTCTTCTCCATTTATGATAAGATTGTCCAGCATTTACTGTCATATAGGAGGATCAATATTACATAACAGTTTAGTACACTTTTCCTGTTTCTTAATACTTTGCTTAGCTTTTGAAAGGGAAAACTTTTGCTGTTCTAATGTGCAATTGTGATTTCAGTTTTGTAATTTTCATCCTCTGTTAAACACTTCCTAGATATTTAAATTTTTGTACCTGTTGGATTTACGTTTTTTGTGTGATGCCAACGAATACTCGTCGTTACTTTCGTAATGCTCGTTGTAGTAGAGACTTTGTAATCGTAGATACAACTATAGTAACGCCATTGAACAATTGTGGTGTCAGACGCCTTCGGATAATCTCGGATTAATGGTACTTGAACGACAATACTCGCTCGAACACTAATCCATATAGGGATCTGAAGAAAGGAATATTATAGTTAATTGAGTAGAGAAATACTATAGACTAGAAATACGATAAATTAGACACACGCAACCTTCCATATATGCGTTTCCTCTATGGTCACGTGGTCTACTTCAATAATGGGATCGCCTGTGTTCACTCACTGGCGATCTATGTTCAAACTCAAGTGTCGGCAGCGACACTTTATTCCTATATAAAATGGTTCAAATAATTAGAAATTCTTTGTTACTTGTTACGACTAGAAAATAAAACGAGACCGAAATCTTTATAAGAATCGGCCAGTTGGAAATGTCACTTCAGGATGTGGGCGATCAAAAAATGTTTAAAGATTTATAGATGACGTGAAGTAAGAGTTACCTCCCTGTAAATATTAATATCTAAATTTCTTCATCGGCATCGTAACACAAAGGAAAAAAAAATAAACATATAGAAGAAACCACCCACTTCCGTATTCATCTTCGAACACGTGGAGTAAAGGTGGAATTTAACAGATAATTAGATTAACTAGGATTTATTAATAACAGAAAAAAAGAAAATGAGTACAAATTGTCGTACACCAAAAATCTTAACCTAGTCTACCGTAAGTCATTTTTCTATCGTCCATATCCTCATAATCTTCACCTTCTATTTCCACGTTTTACTTTTGTATCGCAGACTTCATTCGGCAACCCACTCTAGCTTGAGTGGCTCCCGAGCTTTCTATTTTGGATTAACATTAATAAAAAGGTTAATGGTTGTTTCTTTCTTCTTACCGTCTTCGACATGTTAGTCTAGTTGCTCATTTTGCGGAATCTGCCATTAACATAGGACCGTCCATGTAGCGTCTGTCCACAAGGTTCGCAGGAGGGCACTCCTCGCTGAGATCTACAGGCTTCATTCACCCGAAGTCATTTTCAACCATCGATCTGAGGAAGCGGATGTTTACTGCTGAGAGTTTAGGTATTTCTGAAAGGATTTGGTGCCACGCATGACATCCACATGAAAGCCATGACCTAATAAAACTATTTAAAACATTAATAGATATTTTACGTTTTTTGTGGCAAATTGCAGTGCTGGGTAAAACAATCGATAGTTGAATTTCCATATCTCCCATTGTAACGTTTTTTTTGTAACTGATCCTTACAACGACGTATTTAAAGCATTTAGTATTT
This sequence comes from Acanthosepion pharaonis, assembly GCA_903632075.3. Taxonomy (NCBI): domain Eukaryota; kingdom Metazoa; phylum Mollusca; class Cephalopoda; order Sepiida; family Sepiidae; genus Acanthosepion; species Acanthosepion pharaonis. The sequence continues at coordinate 5,629,345 of CAHIKZ030001112.1, forward strand.
ACTAATTCCACTTCCTGAGTTTTTATGAAGGGTTGCGAATATTGCCATCTTCTTCTCTGATTCCAATTCCAGATCCAGTGTGAAGTCATTAAACATAGCACTCAAACTTTTTATTCACAGTGAAGTTGACGAATTGTTTTAATGTCTTTTTCGTGTAAATGACTCCTTCCTGAAACCCCAAGAAATTCCTCGTGTCGTAATTTCTCTACATGAATAAATTGTACCGATAAACGTGCTTGGCAACAATCACACAATAACTGGCGCCCCACAGGTTGAAATATGCCATAAAATACAATTTAACATATATATATTAATATGGTAGATATTTACGCGCATGCGCACCCACGCACGCAGACGAACACAAGAACACAGAATTATATGTTGACTCTTAGAGCTCTTACAATCTGTAACCTCAATTACTACACTAGAAAGAGAAATATAATGAAAACACTTTCAATCTCCTCCAATACACGAATTATTTACTGTATAATGCTAAACGCATAGCTTAAAGAATCCACAAAAAAAAATAAATAGAAAAATCCACAGATAATAATCCTAGCAACACTAACAAAATTAGTCATATCATTTTATCCACCAAATTCATAACATCCTCCATCGAAAATTACATATTGAACATTGATCTAAAACTTATCAACACCTCCTCTGAAATAAAAGATATCGTCACATACCAAAAGGAAGAGTAACAGCAATAAATCAGATGCAGGAATGTACATAACAAGTTGCAAAAATGTCTAATTGCACATATCAGCGTAACATCCAGAAATCTCAAAAAAATACGATACAAGCAAGCAGGGATCTACTGTAAAACAACTTTAAACACATCAGTAGTTAATCGTAATACATCTGAACATAGTTTCGGCCTACAGGCAACGACGAAATTATTTGTACACCCAAATATTCGTACTTGTCTAAATCTCATCAAAAACTTCAGAAAACGATTACAGCAAATTTTAATGATGAGACGCCATGCTACTTACTATTAATATTGCGAAAATATTAAAAGTCGCCTGTCAAATTTGTTATATTTACCCTATTGTTCTGAAAATTGAGTTTTATATTTCCTTATTAACATATAAAAAACATGGAACCATTTGAGCATTAGACCCTGAGAAATAGATCAAAATAATCAAAATTAATGGGTGTACAAATAATTTCGTCGTTGAATGTAGATAGATAGATAAATAGATAGATAGATATGAACTGACTTAAGATAGATAGATAGATAGATAGATAGATAGATAGATAGATAGATATGAACTGACTTAAGATAGATAGATACGAAATGATTGTAGCAAATATGACAACACAGAGCTTGATAGACAGATAGATAGATAGATAGATAGATAGATAGATAGATAGATAGATACAGATAGATACAAAATGATTGTATCAGATATGAAAATACTAAGATATATATATATATATATATATATATAGATAGATAGATAGATAGATAGATACGAAATGATTGTAACAGATATAACAACACTGAGCTTGATAGATAGATAGATAGATAGATAGATAGATAGATAGATAGATACAAAATGATTGTATCAGATATGAAAACACTGAGATAGATAGATAGATAGATAGATAGATAGATAGATAGATAGAGAGAGAGAGAGATAGATAGATAGATAGATATCATCGCAAAAGCATTATTAAAGATACAAACTAATAGAAAAAAAACATAGATCAACAGGGAGGGGGCTAATTCCAAATCCAGCATTTAACAGTTGCTATAAAGGGAAACAAAACTTTCTGGTCGTAGCATCTCCCAAATCCCAACGTTCTTTCGTTACGCATGTGTTTGTCTCTCATTCCAATTTGAAGATGACTACAATAAATCGTCGAAACGAGTTTTCTGAATAGATTTTTATTTTGTTTCATTATCTTCATAGATATCCAAGGCAGCAATTCTTCTTTCATACATGTTTCATTAAATATGGCGGATTATGTATATGTTTTTACAAGTTTGCTTCTTTTTTTTTCATCAATGGAAAAATATCATTCGTTCTCACGAGCGCTCTCAACTGAATAACCATTTTAAAGAAGTAGTTTTCAGTCTTAACCTGGATATAGTTTGCTTTCTATAATGCTTCCTGTGAGACTTTGCAGTTATTTTAGTTTTTTTTATTAGTTACCGAATAAGGTCAGAACCTTATAACCGTGTTCGTCCGAGGTGCTACCAAGTAGAAATCTACAGCTACACAGAATGGTGCTCATGCAACAAACTTTAGAAAACAAAACATTTCCACTTATGGAATCTTCCTGGATGCTTCATACATAGGAGCTTGATAGGTCCTAAGGTATAAGCGAAATTAAGAATCGTCGAACTTGATAAGTACTTCGGTACGAAACTAAATATTTATTCGTTTGTTTAACGGCATATCAGTTCTTGTGGGTCATTTAATGCTGAAATTTAAATTTCTTGGGAGCTTGCAATAAGAAAATGTGATATTCTATTTTCACAATTTACTACATGGTAGATAATAATCAGCTATATATATATATATATATATATATATATATATATATATATATATATATATATATTTTTGTGAACTAGAGGCGGTAATATGTGTTATATATTGTAGTTTTGTTGAAGTTACACCCTTGGGCAAATTAATTGAAACAAAACGAATAATTCCTTTATTATTTAATTTTTTTTTCGTAATTTTCCAAGGACACATGACCCAATGCCTATTTCGTATGTCCGTTCCACAAAGTCTTCCCTTGCAGATTGACCACAATCACGAGAGTTTCCGGGCCAATCTATAGGACTTTGAATTGCTTACTAGTAAGGCTTGCCGGTGTTTTCGTGCAACGTTCCAATTTTCGTACGTTTCCTTGGAGTAACGTCCATCGCAGGCAATGGCCGTAGGACAACTAATCGACACTAGAGACAATAATGTCTGACAGTGATAAAAATCTGATGCAATGACGGCTGAAACAATATTTATCAAGGCCAAACAAATTCCATCATGCACCCCGAAAATAGACTCATGTTACTCCACACCATTGCAAATGACCTAATCTGAGGGAAAAATAGAAATCGATTGCACCCTGTTATATCAGTGGGTTTAAAACTGACCGTAATGTGAAAGAAAGGAAACTAAAGCGGTTGTTTCAATTAATTTGCACAAGGGTGTAAGTTGATTTCTTTAAGAAATTTAGGATATCATATGGATTAATGTATTGTTGGTTGTTTTAATATAAATAAATATTATTTTTACTCTAAATGCTTTTTTTTATATATAAAAATGTATTGTTGGTATTTTTACACTAAAATTGTATTTTCATACTTTCATTTGGTTGAGGGTTCAATATTTGCCCATAGATGGGGCCCTGATAGGTGTTAACAACTCAGGGCAGATTGTCCCTGGGAACAACAGAAATTAAGAGGTGATAGGAGAAGAGGTGATATGAGATAAATTAGGTAAAACTGGTACTGCACACCTTGAACTTAGGTTAGGTTCGTCCATTTTACATTTTGATACTTGCCAACCCATAATTATTATTGCATTTACTTTTCTTTTTTTTTTTTTTTGGTTATTGACGTCACTTATTAAAGTTTGCGATTATACGACGCGTTCGGCGCAGGAGGAGTGTATTCAACATTTGATAATTTTCCGGCAATACGCGCTTAAGAGTTTTACACAGTTTTAATACAAAGCAGGAAACATAGCACACGAATAATAATAATAAAAATCCTGAATCTACACCAGGTTTCGCTCTCTTGGCTTCTGATCTTAGGAGGTTGGAGATATTAACATCTACATGCTATGCCTTGGTGAATTAAGATGGGAAATGTACTGTTAAGTGTGGGAGAATATGATCTGACGCGTCCGGCGAAGGAGAGCGTTTTCAACATTTGATAATTTTTCGTCAATACGCGCTTAAAGGTTTTAGGCAGTTTTTTTCTTTTCATGATTATCCATAAGGAATTGTAAATGTAGGACTACCTTAGACTTAAGTAAAATAATAACAATAATAATATTTATTAAGAATTTATTACAGGAAATATCAAGTTTTTCGGAACATTGTTGACAAGTATGTATTTAGTTACATAACAAATAAATAAAAACAATATTAATTGATTTTGATGCTATTTTCGATTTGTTGTTTGGTATTTTTCATTTTCTCCTTTGTTATTAGCAGGATTTTAGAATACTTTGGCTGCAATGCTAACTTTCCTAAGTTGAACAAACTGGAGTTATTTCGTTTATTCTTTGTTACCTCTCTTCTCCATTGTTGTTTTTTGATCGCATTCTTCCATTCATTTTGATGAGCAATAGCGAAATTCTGAAATTTAGACTGATATTATTCCATTTAAAAAATAAAGCCTGTATAAAAGAATATTTTAAATTACTATTCAATCAAAAATAAAATGCTTTTGACAGAAAAAAAAATTAATGATTTCACTCTAATTATGTAACAATAATGTAATGATATTCCGCAGATAAATTTACAGTTTATGTTACCTTGTAGTGGACTATTGGTTTTTCTCGCCATATATCAAACGTCGGGGTTACCATATATAGTGGTATGGTAGTATGAATGGACCAATTGTAGATGTCTGTTTATGGCTGCGTGAATAACATTACCACACAATTTATAATTAACGTAAATACCACAAAGCATGATATACAAGAAGGAACAAAATGGTTTTAAAACAATAACATTTGTATTTATTTTGTGTATTGATGTACATGCGTAGAAGTTAAAGATCTGTGGGTGTTATGTCCCTTAGATTGTGAAATATTTTTATCTTAGCTCACAAAATTTGAATTAATTATAAAGCTGAGAAATTCTGAATAAACTGTAGCTTTAGAAGAATATCTCAAAGAAAAAAGTTCTTGTTGCTTGTTTGGAAATGTTTCGTATGTTTGTAATGTAGGCTGGAAAAGTTCGTATGTAGGTGCATGCGTGGATATGATTTTAAGAGTTCTGACCCTGTTGGTCGAACTGAGAATACTAAAGGTCAAACCTTAACGTTAGAGAAAACAGGATAAGAAGAAGAAGAAGAAGAAGAAGAAGAAGAAGAAGAGAGAGAGAGAAAGCAGCAAGTTTGTGTCTTCTATTTATAATTAATGTAATCATGTGACAGGCTCGCAGGAAATGGCGGGAAAACTTGACTTGGTCACGCGCTGAAAAAATATTTGTACATGGGTGGATTTCAACGCCCACTTGTGTGTTTATTGACCAATTAGAAGATGATTTTTCCTGAAAATATTTTACTAGGGCTGAGAAGGCTTTTCTGATCCACTTTTACCCAGATTTTGTACAAAATTCGACATTGATAAGAAAATTTAGCGAGATATTTAAACCTCATCTCGTTGCGTGGTTACGGAACTAAACCTTAAATTGAGCTGGAAATATTCTGTAATTAGCTCTAAGTTCTTGTAAAATGTTTGGATATAACATAATGAAGAATATGCACCTAAAAAAACAATTTTCTATTTTTTCATACGACGCTCCTTTGTCATATGTACAAGAAAGAACATCGCGTTGATACGTTTAAACCGGTAACTGTTTTTTAACGAGAGTTTGCTTTAAATCGAAATGTTAAAAAAGGCGTAACAATCGAATTTTTAAAACTATACCTGATGTCTCAAAATATTTTAGAAGATAAAATAAATTGAGAGTGTACATTTAACAGCACTTAAAGCAATATTCGAAATAATCAATAATAAAAGAATTTTTTTCTTATAAAATTAGATAAACGAAAAAAAGAATAGCTAACTTCAAGAGATAAAAAAGGATAACATTAAATCTACTCTTTTAATCATTTCCCCCAAGCAAGGCAATAAAGCTACTAAGACGCAAGGGGTTACTGAGTGTTAGAGAATATTAGAAAAAAAAACTATTAAGGAGAGAGAACATTAAAAGAACAAGAATTAAGAAGACAATAGATAATGATTGAATTTAAATGTTTGAAGATCAAGATTAACTTGGAAGCAAGAAGCCGGAAGAGAGTTCCTCAAGTGAGAAGTGCGATAGAAGAAACTGCTAGCAAAGAACTTACGGTTACATCTAGCAATTTCAGTTGTAAAATAATGAGACCTAGCCGCCAATCTAGTACATGTCTAAGTAATCAAGGGAGAAAGTGATATTTATTTTGTAAAATACAAAAATGTGGTACAAGGCCAAAAGCAGGATGGGGGTAGGCCTGTTTTTTTTTCTGTCGTATAATTACAATTAGCTGGTCACAATTACTGTCCTAAATATACCACAGTATTCCTTAAACCAAAGCAACACATTCTAACTTACTATTGTTACCACAGTCACCATAATACCTCAGGATCTCTGTGTAGTCCGAACTAGTTCCAATATGTACAATTTGTCTATGGGGTGGGGATAAAAATAACACAGAGGAAAATTTATCCGAACAATTACCATGAAAGTATTTATGGAAAAGGCACGGGGGGAAATACGTTGCAGCGGTGGAGAAGTGACTGTAGCCGAGATGCCAGGTCAGGACCTATAAATTTTCAGATTCTTCTTTCGATTTTATCAAGAATCTTTAAATATATATAGCAGAAGCACAAGACCAGGTGTGGCAGCAATATTCAAATCAAGGACGAATGGTAGACTTATAAATATGTAAGATTCTAGCGAGAAGAATTCTCTAGCACGACACACGGAACCAACTTTTCTATCAGCTGCTCCCATTGAAGAAATAAACTATTTAATTTATAATCAATTTATATTTTTATTTTATTTTATTTAAAAATGCAGTAATTTTTGTTCCAGAGAAATTTCATACGCTCTATGCAAAACGTATTCTGAAAGATAGAAATAAATATTATACATAACGCTGGTAGGAAAGTGACAAGCCGAAATTCCAGCAATTTCAGTTGTAAAAAAAATTAAAAAAAATATTATTGTGTTCCATAAACCAATATACCACAATATTTTATGTGAGACTATGCGGCGTTGCCCTGATGGAAATATCTCCAAGAAGCAAGGTGCACTATAGTCAAATTGAGGTACGTGGTCATCCACAGTACCTCGGTAGGGTACGGCATATAGATGATCTTTTACGAGTACTAAGGGTCCCAATATATCCTAAGAAAATATACCCGTTATCTTTACACAAAAATCACCAGCCTGAACCTTTGATCAAGTGCGGGAAGTTCAGAAATAAATATGCTTATTTTCTTTTTGAATAAGACACAATATCTACAGTAGAAGTTTGAGACTTGGAAGAGGAATGGTCCGTCTTCAGAATAAGAGAAACTCGAATAGGCATGAAGAAAAACATCATCTTATGGCATCAGAGAAAATCTTTAAATGATAACATTCACTGTGGAAAAAAAGAAAAAAAAGAACGAGGAAATATAGACGAAAAATGATGGAAAAGGGAATGAAAGGAAAGAGAGGGAAAAGTAAGAGAGAAGAAAAAGAAGAAGAAGAAAGGGAAAGAAGAAAAAGAAGAAGAAAGGGAGAGAAAAAAAGAACTAGCGGAAAAGTTAGAAGAGAAGGAAAAAAGAGAAAAGAAAAAGAAGAAAATAATGGGTGAGAAGAAAAAAGAAAAAGAAAGGGAGAGAAGAAAAAGAAGAAAAGGAAAGCTAGAGAAGAAAAAGAAGAGGAAAGGGTTAGAAAATAACGAAGAAGAGGAAATGGAGAAAAGAAAACGAAGACAGGAAAAAAGAGAGAAGAAAAAGAAGAAAAAGAAAGAGAGATAAGAAAAAGAAGACGAGAAAAGGGAGAGAAGAAAAAGAAGAGAAAAGGGTTAGAAGAGAAGGAAGAAGAGGAAAAGGAAAGAACAAGAAGTTGGGAAAAGGGAGAGAAGAAAAAGAAGAGGAATAAAGGGGGAGAAGAAAAAGAAGAGGAATAAAGGGGGAGAAAAAAGGAAGAGCAAAGAGAGAGAAGCAGACTGAAGGTAAAATAAAATAAAATAAAAAAGAAAAGAAAAGAAGAAGAAGAAGAAGAAGAAGAAGAAGAAGAAGAAATAAAGGAAAAAAATAAGAAAATGGAAAGAATAAAAATTTAAAAGAAAACACCACGTCTTTTTGATTATACAGACTAAATAAAACATTCTTTTCCACTCGGAAGAATATGATTCCTGTTCCCTATGATTTTCCTGCACTTAAATTCGGACATAAAAGAATTATTTTAAAATTCAGAGTTATAAAAGAAGATCATATATTTTAACGCTCAAATAAGAAGATTTACTTACACTATAGTGGGAAAGTCAGTTTGTTTCAGTTCGTTTTGATGAAGGTTTTGATTCTTACATGTTTTATGTGTTATCAACCATTTGACGGTTATTTAATGCCAGAAACTATTAAAAGGTTATTTGGTTTGGTTTGGTTTGTTTTATGGTATATCAACCTCAATGGGTAATTTAATGACAACAAAATTTGTATTACTGGCAATATATTTTTTCCAAAAATATATTGTTGATAATATTTTTTTCAAAAATGTACTGCTGGTAATAATTTTTCCAAAAAAGTATTGCTGGTATTAAAACCTATTTTTATACTTTCATAGTGTTTTGACCTCTTTTGGAGGGTTAACTATTTTCCCATAACTGGGAGCCTGACAAGTGCTACCACCACGGGCCAGGGTGAACCTGGGAACACCAGCAATTAAGAGGTGGTTCCACGATCTTCAAAACCTTCTGATCAAATGCCTTGCTGCCGTATATAGATTATCGTCTTACCCAGAATGGATTAATAGATTGTAAGATTGTTTTTATCTAATAATGGCTGCGGGATACAAGTCTTACTAATTAACCCATAACTGGGGGGCAGATTCATAATTTTCCATATAGTTTGCTCATAAGTGAATATAATCGACCCAACTAGAAGTAGAACGCGGTTCTCTGATTAAAAATTCTGAGCCATTATCCATTATATCACCCGAACATCCAAGCTGTCAACATCTAGTATTCCAAAGCGGTCACCCATGTGACAACGTTTGATGTTGCTTAACGTGGGCGATCGTACGAGAACGGGTGCTTCAACGTGATGTGACCATAAGCCTGCTTTAATGAAGGAATATATGCGGTGATATTGTAATTAAGGATATATAGGAAGGTGAGTAAAAAAAATATACAATTTTTATCATAGGAGGCACATGTCTCAGTGAAATTATTCGAAATCTGATACTGTTGTAAAGGCCCCTGATCTTTTATTATCTAATTTGTTTCCAGATCTATGAGTAAAGGAGCTGATATGAAAATGGCTGCCCCGCTGGAGGTCCGTCAGAAGCAAAGTGTAGCAATCAAGTTCTTTGTTGCCGAAGGAGAAACTCCGTTAAACATTGAGAAAAGACTTTCATGTCGTTGGTCCAAAGAAAGAAGCATTGAGGTGGGAGGGGTGCAAAAGTTATGATGGTGATGAAGAAGTGAAACCTGCTGTAATAAATTGGTTACATCATCAGCCAGCTAAGTTTTTAAGGAGCTGGGAACACTGTCCTCATTCAGAGGAGGAACACTGCCATTAAAAAGAGGTAATGACTATGTTGAGAAGTACGGATGTGAATCTGTGATGTATAGCAATATATAGAAGTGACCACGTGAAGTAATATCGTGGCCTCCAGTATTGCAAGTTAGGATTAAAATTAGTCTACTTTTTACATTATTCGGACTATTGTCCTCATCTTTGTCTCCATATTTATTACAACGTTTCGGCTGTTGTACGCGCCGGCCTTCTTCAGGTGGTTGGAATGTTCAACTGAACCCTTTATTTTGCACACTGGTGTAGAATGTGCTAGTTCCACGTGCCATGTTTAATGGATGTCAGTTATCAGTTATCTCCTGTTAATTCCCTCACCAAGTTCTCCACTGCCTTAACTGGGTATTGAACTCACATTCTTTAGGTCCTGTCACTGGATCTAACCAGCGCCTTTATCCACTGTGACATGTGTCCTTGAGGAAGAAGGCCGGAGCGTACAACAGCCGAAACCTTGTTATAAATATGGAGACAAAGATGAGGATAATAGTCCGAATAATGTAAATAGTGTACATAATACCTCATCTCAGAAATATAGACAGATACTGAAAGGCTGAAACGTTGTAATAAATATGGTGACAAAGATGAGGACAATAATCCGAATAATGTAAATAGTGTACATAATACCTCATCTCAGAAATATAGACAGATACTAATGTAGTTTTTTATTACTTTTTTTTTAAACGGCATATTGTCTTCCGTCAAAGAATTCAGTATTTTACTAGTTTTATTTCATATTTGTGTTAATAGATAGAATAGTTGATAGGATTTTCATTCTTTTATTATGTTTATTTTTAAAAAATTACAATTGAGGTTAAAAAGTCGTCTTTATTAATGCTAGTTTGACTCTATTTTATTAGTGTTACTTTTTTATGAACATATTCTATGTTGATTCACTCTTCATTATTATAACCCTCACCCCTTTTCAATGGCAGAGCTCCACGGCCGAACGAGCTGGCTGATGATGTAATTATTTACTTTTCTTCGTCACTTACGTAGCATTTATCTTCAGAGTTTATTTCATTGGAGTAAAGAGATGGAAGTCTGAGGGTACTATGTTAGGTGGTGATGAAGAAGTAAAAAATTACTGTAAATATTAGGCTACATCAGTAGCCAGCTGAGTTTTACGAAACTGGTACTCATATTCTCATTCCAAATGTGGAATACTGCCATTGAAAGAAGTGGTGACAATGCTGAGGAGTAGGGATGTGGACCTGTGATGAATAGCTATATTTTGATATACGATATGTTGGATTGTGTTCACTGTATAATGAAACAAATTGCTTTATTTTTTAACTAACCCTCGTACCTATGTGAGAGAGATGTTGCAGTGATAGTATTACGGTTTGCATGAATTGTTTTCTCGAACAGGAGACTGGAATGACAGGCAAGATTATAACATTTTATTACCTAATCAAAACTTAGCAGAAAGAATATGAAATAGTTAAATTGAAGTGTGTACATTGAAATACCCTTATTCGTGTGGATGCCGTGTGAAACCCTACTAAAAATGTCGAGAAATTTACATTTGAGTAGATTTTTTTGTTGTTTCGTTTTTTTAGTGTTATCAGCTTAGGGTTATTTTATACTGCGCAGTGTACAATGCGACACGTGGTTTGCTGGGGACTTATAATCCCTCTACACATTGTTCCTACCGAATCTTACTTGTGAAGAGAAAGAGAGAGAAAACCCGCTGCTTTGTTCTTTATATGTATTTATACAACACAACGTATTGAGAATTAAGGGAAATATCCTTGCAGACAAGTTGGAATAATCCCATAACACAAATCAATTTATTTGATTGCCTTGTAGAGTATCGCTATAGCAAACTGGGTCTTTTTTATAGCATTTTTTTGCAAAGGGACAAGAAATAGCTTGTAAATGTTAACGTCTCCAAAACGAAATTGCTATCGTCATAAAGAACTATTTTACGTTCCATCAGCATGGCAAATGCTAACCTCGTATATATATATATATATATATATATATATATATATATATATATATATATATTACAAATGCACTCCGTTCTGGGTAAGACGATAAACTACATCCATCTGCAAGGCCTCTGATCAGGAGATTTTGAGGAGCGTGCTGGTGTTAACAGGTCCATCCTGACGCGTAGTAGTAGCACCTGTTAGGGTCGCAGCTATGGGCAAATAGTTAATCCCCAAACTGGGGTCAACACACTATGAAAACGTATAAATAGGTTTTAATACCAATAATACATTTTTGGAAAAAATTATTACCAGCAATTCTTTTTGGAAGAAAAAAAATTATTACCAGCAATACATTTTTTGAAAAAATGTTACCAGCAATTCATTTTTAGAAAAATATTACCAGCAATACATTTATGAAAAAAAATATTACCAGCAATACATTTTTGGGAAAAAAATTACTATCAGCAACACATTTTTGAAAAAAAAAAAAAATTACAGCAATACATAAATTATAAAAAGAACAGATTATATTTTATTTTCTAAAAATGTATTCCTGGTAAAATTTTATTTTTTCCCAAAATATATTGCAGCTAATAATTTTTTTAAAAATGTATTGATGGTAATAATTTTGTTCTTTCAAATATTCATGGCTGATAATAATTTTGACAAAAATGTATTGCTGCTATTAAAAACTATTTTTACACTTTCATAGTGTATCGCCCCCAGTTTGGAGTTAACTATTTGCCCATAGCTGGGACCATAACAGTTGCAATAACCCCAGGTCAGGGGGTACCTGGGAATACCAGCAATGAAGAGGTGGTTGCACGCTTCTCAAAACCTCCTGATCAAAGGCCTTTGTGTCGGATTTATTTTATCGTCATACACAGGACGCGGATGTAGGTTATCGTCTTACCCAGGACGCGGATGTAGGTTATCGTCTTACCCAGGACGCGGATGTAGTTTATCGTCTTATCCAGGACGCGGATGTAGTTCATCGTCATACCCAGGACGCAAATGTAGTTTGTCGTCTGACCCAGGACGCAGATGTAGTTCATCGTCTTACCCAGGACGCGGATGTAGTTTATCATGATACCCAGGACCCGGATGTAGTTTATCGTCTTACCCAGTATACAAATGTAGTTTACCATTTTATCCAGGAAGCCTCATTGTGGTCGGGAGCTTGCCTCTCTGCAGAGGTGGAGGCGGCGTATTCTGAACCCCCAGCCGGATGGGCGAGTTGTAATTGAACTCTTTATTTCTGATGGTAATAGTAACATTAGCCGTTTCTTTATATGGAAACATTTGACATTCATTGACCAAGTAGCCAGTACTACTTTCGGTAGAAATATGCATAATTCCGTTAAAATAATTTTTCAAGAATATAGTTTTCTCCAGTTCATTCTCATTTCTCTATTAATGGGGGATTCGTTCTTAATATTATGTTCAGTGTTGTGCCGAATGTCATCATCTTGATTATGCTATTATTATCCTTCTTGTTACATGCGTTATCCATTTTAGCTGTTGCTGCTGTTGAAAGTCTTCAACTGATATGCAGTTCCCGTCATTTGTTAAAGATTGTTTTGTTTGTGATTCTGTGGTGCCAAATTCACGGAAGCCCTCAAGTGATGATTTTTCTTTATTTTGGTACAACTCTTTGTTTATGAATGCGTAGCGCCAATCCACGAGATTCAAATTAAGATGGTCCTTGCTAAAACCTAAAGGCTGCCTTCGCTGGAAGCCAGTTTTAAACATTGATCTGAGGAAGCAGTTGTACACAGTTGACAATTTAGTTTTTATCTGAACAAGTTTAGCGCCATTTATGACATTCATATGAAAGTCTCGATCTAACAAGACTATTTAAAAGACTGACGCGCAGCCTATTGCGAAAACGAGGCTCATAGGCTGTTTAAGAACATGGAAGTTAATAACCTTTTTGTCACGATGTACGGTGTTGGCTGAAACTACGTCTAGCGTAGCCTATTCTAGGTTCCATTTCTTTATCTCTGATACAGCATTTGTTATGGCTGATCAATACACCGAGGTATTTGAAGTGTTTAGTATTTACGAAATACACATCCTGAATTTTTACGATGGATTCAGAATTGACACTAAAACTGTTTTCATTCCAATTCCAGATCATACTTTCTGTTTTGGAAATATTTATTCTGAGTTCCGTTTCTTGAAATACTTGTCAACTTGTGTTGATTTTTTCTTCATTCTTATCCCAAATATGAATACCTTCAGCAGAGCCACACTCATCATCACTACATTGGTATTGTCAGGAAAACAAGAATACATGGAGAGCATTTGCTACATTATAGTTTGTTTAGCTTGGCTGGCCATCTATACACCCTTTTGCAAATTAATTTAAACAACCGGTTTAGTTTCTTTCTTTCACCATACAGCCAGTTTTAGACCCACTGGAGTGACAGGGGATAATCGATTTCTATTTTTTCCCCAGATTAGGTCATTTGCGGTGGTGTGCAGTAGTATGAATCTCTTTTCGGGGTGTATGATGAAATTTGTTTGGCCTTGAAAAATATTGACTGCATCAGATTTTTATCACGCTCGGACGCTTTTGTCTCGACTGTCGATTAATTGTCCTATTGCCTTTGTCTGCGATGGAGGTTGCACCAAGGAAGCGTATGAAAATAGGAACGCTGCACGAAAACACTGGCAAGACTTACCAGTGATCAAATCAAAGTATTGTAGACCGGCCTGGAAACTCTCCTGATTTAAATCCAATCGAGAATCTGTGGTCAATCTGCAAGGAACAACTTTGTGGAATAAACATACGAAGTACTAATATGTGCACTGGGTCATGTTTCATTGGAAGAATACGAAAAAAGTAAATAATAACGGAATTATTCGTTTTCTTTCAATTAATTTGCACAAGGGTGTATGTGCTAGAAATGCTAAGGCGGATTGGAATAGAAATATGCCTCCCAGAAACTAAGTAAAATATCAAGAAACAAGAAAATTTCGTTGGAAACAAAGAAATGTCAGGTCAAATGTTACGTAATGTCAGTCCCCTTATGTTGCCATGAATGCTCGCATATGAAGGAGCAACAGAGATGTGGTTCTACCGTAGGATCCTGAGGGATTTTGTTTTACATTATTCGGACTATTGTCCTCATCTTTGTCGACATATTTATTACAACGTTTCGGCTCTTCAGTATCTGTCTATATTTCTAAGATGAGGTATTATGTACACTATTTACATTATTCGGAAAATTGTCCTCATCTTTGTCGCCATATTTATTACAACTATTGTCATTTCAATACCTGGTTAAGGCAGTGGATAACTTTCAGAGAGAAATTAACGGGAGATAACTGATAACTGACATCCATTAAACATGGCACGTGGAACTAGAACAGTCTACCCCAGTGAGCGAAATAAAGGGTTCAGTTCGATATTCCAACCACCTGAAGAAGGCTGGTGTGTACAACGACCGAAACGTTGTAATAAATATGGCGACAAAGATGAGGACAATAGTCCGAATAATGTAAATAGTGTAAATAAAAATCTTGTCGGCATTAAATAAGACATTGAAATTGATATGCCGTAAAACAAAACAAACCAATTAATTATTATTGAATAGTGAGTTCGATCCTCTCTAGGTACCCCATACTTTCGTCTTTGTACCGTATCTAAGCAACGCTTAGATCATTTCCTTATACTTTCGACCTTGAGTCTCATCTAAGATACGCTTTGAAAATCACCTTAAGAAATGAGTAGAACTGATACTACACTTAGTATTTATTTAACGCTAGCAGGAAGTAAAACAAGGTCAGTTTAATGTGGGGTGCCCGAATCTGTGGTATCGGGCCAGGTCCCAAAATAGCTCCGCCCCACAAATCGTAGCTTGTGAGGGAATAGGTATTCCTATCGACCATGCCCTGTTTAGTGCAAAAAGGTAGGTAGGTAATTCTGTGGATAACTGTTCCTTGGAATCGGAGGACCTGTCAGTATTTTTTCAAGTGCGCTCTGCCCGAAGACAAAGACAAAATTGAAAAATGATAATGTATTAAGCCCGCCCGAATGACACATACTACACTCTGATCTCATAACTGCCACAGAGTGAAGAAAAGCTTAAATCGAATAGCACTATCAGCTTGATCAATGAAGGCCCAACATTACTATAAAAAAGAAACGGCTAATATTACCATTACTATGATTATTATTAACCCCTGTGACCCCTAACGTCGGAAATACAAACCAAAATCTTTTTAAAAAATCGATGGTTACAATCAAGTGATGAATGACATGGGAGTGTCTCATAGCCAGTTTAAGAGATCTATTAGTTCTTATAGAGATGCCGGTGGAGGTTCCCCCGCCTGAGACGGTGGGGCGCTAAAAGCCAGTATCTTTATCTCGCTTCTTGTCTTCTCTTCCTGCAAATTCTCATAAATTATCCCCGCTTTATTGCTACACCCACAGGTTTTTGTATCCCGTCGCGGCATATGGCGGCGGCATCAATGGGGATGTGGTGGAGACTGAAGCGATGAAAGCTTGCATGATGAGCCTGTAAGGAGGTACTTTGTGTGCTTGGATATAAATGATTTTACAAGGACACAATTGCGTAGTTACCCGTAATCGTCTGAAATGAAAATCTCAGCAAATAGCAGATCTGTTGGCGAAAGGTTCCATGATCGGAACAGGTTAAAAATCTTGAATTTTGAATGCTAATTTTAAAGGCAGGTACTTCAGACTTTTTTTTTTAATATTTAGGAAACGCAATCAGATTCGTCAATATTTTTTCCCACTTTCATAATGGAACAGACAAAATTAAGATGGTGAATTTTTTCATGGCGAAGAAACAAAAACTGTTCATCATATACTCCTCTCTCATTTATTTTTGCACCTTGATATACATATTGTCACCCACAGACAGACTGCTTCGCAGCTTATCAGTGTGGCCAGACGTCCGGTCGTTTTTAGCTGGAATCGAAACTCGACTGACGCCAATACAGTCGGGAATTCTACCACTAAGCCGTTGGCACACGGCGGAAATGTAGGTGAATTTAAGCGTATTCATTTTTAGATAAATACACAGTGATTGAGAGAACTCGATTCGATTTACCGAAGCGTCTTGCATTATTAACCTCAATAGTCATTGTTTACAAACCCACACTTCCTCCCCAGAGATAATAAATTTTTCAGGAGCATATACATACATACATATATATATATATAGATTCCGTTCCATATTTGATCTTAATTTCATCTTATCTATCTATATATGTATATATGTATGAGTGTGTAATATATATATATATATATATATATATATATATATATATATATATATATATATATATATATATATATATATGAGGTTAATATATGAGGGTCAGAGGGGAATCAGACCAGGAAAAGGTGGTATTAAAAAGTGCTCAATACACGTGTGAAAGTTTTCAGTCCTTGCTTACATATCAGAAAATTTTTATTATTATTATTATTATTATGACTCTTCTTCTTTCTTCTTCTTCTTCTTCTTCTTCTTCTTCTTCTTCTTCTTCTTCTTCTTCTTCTTCCAACGTCGAGCTTTTGCTTAATTATTTTTTAAAACAATAATGTAGCGTCCATTAGTCATTTTTTTAAAATAAAATATCGTTAGGTGGTCATTTGATAAAACTCGTCTGAGAATACCGTAACTCTGAAACCAAGGTAATGGTTTCTATATATATATATATATATATATATATATATATATATATATATATATATATATATATATATATATATACACACACATACACACACATACACACACACTCATACATATATAGATAGATAAGATGAAATATGGAACGGAATCCGAAAAGATGATAAATAAACAAACAAAATGAACGGTATAGTGATTCTCCAAGTGTAGCATGGATGTGGCTCGAGGCCGAAAGTCGGGGGCACCCGGTGAAGATTGAACTCACTACCCAGTCGTCGTAATTGCCCTAGCAACCATTGCACCACCTCGAGGTGCCCGTAAAATGAAAGGTATATCAACCTAACATGTTTCACTTTTATTAAAGCTTTGTCCTCTCAATCTCTGACGAAATTTTAATAAAAGTGAAACATGTTAGATTGATATACGTTTTATTTGTCTTTTCTATTTTATCACACGCACACGTATATATATATATATATATATATATATATATATATATATATATATATATATATATATATATATATATATACACACACGTATATATATATATATATATATATATATATATATATATATATATATATATATATAAAAGAGAGAGTGTGAGATACGTGGAGAGAGGATGGGAGAATGAGAAATAGAAAACTATAGAGGAAAAGATGAGAGACTTGAAAAAGATGAGATTCTTGAATATATATATATATATATATATATATATATATATATATATATATATATATATATATATATATATATATATATATATAAATGCATTTTTCGCCACATTATTCTTATTAAGGTTCTCGAATGCCGAAGCCAGTAGACATAAATTTGCACAATTACAAAATACACAAACACACATCCACACATATGCACACACACAGGCACGTTCAGTGTTGAGGTGTTGTCTAGTGTGGTTGAATTTGCGTATAAACTGCCCAAAGTTCATATTTTGTTATTCTTGTTAAAGTGCTTTCGAATTTCGCAGTCATTATTAAGAACCAGTAAAGTGTGTGAATGGTAGTTAGAATTTCTTGGTCGGATGGACGTTTGAAATTGTCGAACGGGAAGTCATGGCTGTTCAGAAAGAGGCCAAACAAAATGAATGGGATTTATTTATTTATTTTATTTTATTTTAATATTAATGTATCCACGCACAGGAATTATATCATATGCACTTCAAGAAACTATCTATCTATCTATCTATCTATCTATCTATCTATCTATCTATCTATCTATCTATCTATCTATCTATTCCTTCTCTCAATGTGTCACTCTTTATATATATATATATATATATATATATATATATATATATATATATATATATATATATATGTATACTATGACAAATTTCTTTACTGGCAACTACTAATTCATAATTTTATTTCTTCAAAGTAGTTCCACATCGCCTCTCACACACACACACACACACACACACACGCGCGTGCGCACGAAAAAAAATATGTGTGTGTGTGTGTGTGTGTGTGTATTTGATACCCATCTGAAAAGTGTACGGACATGCCCGCCTACAAAACTCTGGAGTCAGGATGAAGGTAACATCAGTCAGCTATGGGACCAACTTTTTATTATATATATATTAATCATATATATATATATATATATATATATATATATATATACAGTTTATATTGAGAATTCTCTGGATTACTATCCTCGTTGTCATTATCCCTATCAGTCTAGCATATATATAACATCTAACACAATCTACGCCTGAGAAAACATTTTCAGCAGTAAATTATTGGAGATACACCTTTAAGCCGTGCATTTATTTTATCAAAAAGTGCTCAATAATGAATAATAAAATCATTACTCCTGAAAAAATTCGCAAACAGAGATTAAATTAAAAATTATTATTATTAAAAATAATCAATTAATTAAAGGTAAAAATAGTAACAGTTATTAAATAATTTGAGCCATATTTAAAATAACCAATTGATAAATATGGAAGTAAATAAAATTATATATTACAATTGGATAAGAAATGAACACTGACAAAAAATAAAGGTGCAAAAATGAATAAAAACAAAAAAGTAACTATAATAATGTACATGTATATATATATATATATATATATATATATATATATTTATGAAGAAATATACTCTTAATTTGTGCTATATTTATAGGGATAGTGTGTGTAGATATAAAGTGAACATTGAAGTCAGTCTGTTTCATGCTAGACGCAATCGTCAGGCGACGACGATTAGGTCTAGCATGAAACAGACTGTCACCTCCAAATTTTTCAATGGCTTCAATATATATATATATATATATATATATATATATATATATATATATATATATATGTATGGTTTACTCTATTTACCTTGATTTAGCTCTGTTGAGCGAGGTATGAAACCAGTTAGCTAGCCCGTTTTCCATTTTAACTTTTTTATTATTATGAGTGGTAATAATAAACCTAAATTTTATCTGTTCATGGCAGTCATAAAATCTTGTACCACTAAACATATTTTTAAATATATATATATATATATATATATATATATATACATATATATATATATATATATATATATATATATATATATATATATATATATATATATATGTATATATACACACACTTACATACACATACATATAATAGCTGGTCACTCGTATTCGAGGATACCCGTCTATATGGGCGGTTAGCCAATCCCTATTGCAGACGCACGCTCACGCACATTTGTGTTTATTCAACACCCACAGAGCTCACCGGTGGTTTATACTGCAACTATGCAGAGCAGAAGTTTCTGGGAACGTGTTCTCTAGCGTGATCAACAATTAGAACAAGGCCAGCACACTCAAGCTCTCGGCTACGATGACTTGTGGCTTCCTGCTAACACAACTATCTACCGTCTACCTAATTTCACTCACAAGGCTTGGATCAAGCCGTCGTATGGTTTTCAAGCACTTTCTAAATGTGCTGCACGCTGGGATCGACCTCTCCAGTCCGAATCTGAAAGTTTCAATGACAAATCGACTATGGTGAGATTCGAACCCGGGCCTCATGATCAGAATGCGAACGTTCTAGCCAATCGTGACCATATTTGGGATATTACAAGTTTATAAATTTTATGCCTCATATTTGATTAACTCTTGACTGTGGGAAACATTCCCTTGTTTCATTTACTTAGGCTTTTTATGGAAATGCTTTTTTATAACGGCAAGTTTGTCCAATACGTAAGCTAATATTTCCAGATTAGTTGATACCATGGTAATTCTTTCTTTTCGTAAGAACAAATTTAAAATTTAGATGACATCAGTTATTTACGTTTTTATGTAACGCCCCCAATACGGTTTCTGTTAATAAATACAATAGATTTATCTTACACTGACGAGCAGATTGGTGTCTGGGAAACTTCAAGTCGGAAGATAAATCATTGAATATATCATTTTTCCCTCCCCCTCTCTCTCTCTCTCTCTCTCGCTTTCGTTGTGAATGGCCGAATATATATATATATATATATATATATATATATATATATATATATATATATATATATACTCGAATCTCTCCAGTCAAATTGCACATATAAAGGTCAAGGAGATCAGTTCCTAGGAAACCGACAGCCCGACAACAGCACATGAGATTTGATTATAGTGGTAAAGGTTTCGTGCAGGACCATCCACACTTTTTGAAGGGCTGAATACAGAGACCTGGTGCACTATGTGCCACAAGGTCCCCAAAAAACCCTCCGCGGGTTTTGAATTCAGAGTTGTCCTTCTCCTCGACGAGTTTCCATCCAAGGCTATAGAACACAGTCTCTCCTACTATTTACCCAAAGCTGGAGGGGGAAGAAGATGATTCCCACCTTACCCAAGACATGTAAAAGTGAATGTAATGTAATGGAGTCGAACTCGGCTCTCCGATTCTTCAATCCCAGCCGCTATCCATTACTCCTCATATATATATATATATATATATATATATATATATATATATATATATATATATATATATATATATATATATATATATATATATATATATATATAAAAGAAATATCCAACGAGAGAAAATATATGTATATTAAAAGAAGAGGGTGCCGCAAAACGTTTTTGTAATGTAATATTTATTATAGAAAAATATTATATGCCGAATTTTCTTTCCGAAAGAAAAATTCGGATAATCAACACACAAAAGAATGTCAGATCGAGAATATTCACATTGAACATGAAGAAAATTAATTAAATAAATGTAAAAAACTTTCACCTTTGAAACACGTGTCGTGAAATTATGTAAAACAAAGTATAATATTTTTTCTCAATAAATTTACAACCAAAAACGTTTGACCCTTTTTTTTTAATATATATATATATATATATATATATATATATATATATATATATATATATCACTCAATATGAAAGAGAAGGAAAATAAATAAATAAATAAATAAATAAATTTTTGAATATATTTTTTCTTTTTATTGGTTTTTCTAATATTCTTCCATTTAGTGGAAAAAGTGAGTGTAAAATTGTCCGTAGTGTTTATTGTGTCAAGAACTGTCGGACATCCTTTACCCATTTTAAAGGGTAACAAGTATCAAAGAGAAGTGACCAAAACGCTTGAATCAACAGAAACTATGTCATATTCAACGAAATATATTTGAAAGAAATAATGTTGCCCAAATACACAATTATATATATATATATATATGTGTGTGTGTGTGTGTGTGTGTGTGTGTGTGTTATTCGCAGACAGTACTGTTTCGCTGTATTACACCTCCTCAGTGCGACTAGACATCCGAATACCTCAAGCCAACTGATTTGTTGTCAATCAGAGTTTCTATCACTGAGCTATCTTCATTCGTCAGAATGAACTATCTAAATCTAGCGTATTGTTTTTACGAATATAAACAAATGCCAATCAGCCATAGGGCTCGATTCATTTTACTGAAGAGCTTTACATTAGCGATGGTGGCTGTTTTTTTTTTTTGTTTTTTTTTATAGAATTAGCTTGTCATTCAACCGTGAAGTAAACATTTTGTCACTGAGTTGATTGATATCCATGGACTAGGGTCATATTTCAACAACTTCGACCCAAATATATAAAAAAAAAAATCTTGCGAAAAGGTAAAAGGTTTGTCATTTAGCTGATTTATGCTAACTTTAGCATCCCGACTCCAGAGTTCTGCAGACGGGCTCATCTCTCCACTCCTCAGGGAATATCAGCAATTGACTGATTTTTCTTTTTTATATGCACTTATCATTGGTGCAAGATATTTTTCATAGTATATGAGTGCGTGTCTGCGTTCGCACGCGAATGTGCATTCGAATAGGCTGCCATGATTATTTGTCCTTTTCGTGGCATTTTTTATCTCTTTTATCCAAGTTTCATTAAAAATGCCTGACAAGGAACTGCGATTAAGTTTTTTTTTTTTCATTTTTCTTGTGTTTGGATAAATCTTTTCTTTTCTGGAAATAAAGTTTGTAAAGATTGTTCAAATATTCAATAAATCCGAGCGCTTTCGGCTATTTTATTAGCAATAAGGACAGATTTTTTAAAAATAAATGTGCAGATTTCTATATATATTGCTCGAGCAATGGTAATGTATATTTTCCAAACACGGTCAGCACATTGTGGCCGTGTTCATAGTTGATGTCATTAAGCGTTGTCTTTTTGTTTTTTTTTACTATTATTGCTTCCATTATTTTTATTCTTTTTTTTACATGTTGATGAGGATATAATATATTATTATAAGTATGTTACGGATTAGAGTTTGGTAGGTTTTCGTGTGTGTTTAGTTGAAACTTAATTGAGCTATGTTCAGGGAGGTGTAACTTGATAGCCATGTATGTCCAATACAATTATTCATGAATATATATATATATATATATGTGTGTGTGTGTGTGTGTGTGTGTGTGTGTGTGTGTGTGTGTTTGTGTCTGTGTCTGTGTGTTGTGTTGCGTTGATTAATCGGCTGATAGTCGGCAATTTAATAAAGCCCAATAAAAATTGGGAAAAAATGAAACAATAAAAAGCTCTCAGAAGATTATTTAAATTCATTCTTTGTCTACGGTAGCTGATAATTCCTCAGCCAACAGAATGGCATTTCTGTGATGTAATAAAAAAAAAAGATGAACGAATACGAAAGTCGATTATTCAGCAGATGCTTACATGATCAATTTCAAATTATCAACAAATTTATCGATGCAATCCTAACAAAAACACCCCCACACTCTCTTTCTCTCTCTCTCTATATATATATATACACACACACATATATATATATATATATATATATATACATGTATATATATATATATATATATATATATATATATATATATATATATATATATATATAATTTTATTAAATTCAACCAAGGCTATTTGTTTAATATCTTATTTTATTTTCCAATTTTTACTTATATGTTATACACCCTTCAAGATACCGTCTCTTGTGGTGAAAGATCTTTTATTTAATGCGGCTGGTTTATTCTGTATAATAATATCTGCTAGTGTTTTGAGTCTTCCATTGTCATGCATTGGGTACTGTATAGTAATTTGGTGTTATTTACTAGTATTTGTCTTATATTGTATTTCTGTGATTTGTGATGTGCTGGTGAATATATGTATAAATTCACAAGTCCGCCTACGAAGTGTGCTACATCTGTGACCAATGTAAGTATTTAAAGTTCACTTTGATTTATTGATATTTAGCGTGTAATATCCCAGAGAGAGAGAGAGAGAGAGAGAGAGAGAGAGAGAGAGTGTGTGTGTGTGTGTGTGTGTGTGTGTGATAACCACAATTAATATCCAATTCTCTTCCCAGCTATGGGTTAAGTAAGCCATTATGAGAGTAAATGGTCGAAGACAACTGGTCAAAACAGTACCTTGAATCGTGCCAAATACAACCCAGTTGCGGAAGGATCATTTCATATTTTACTTGGAAGGAGGTGGTATTTTTTCGGAATGACTGAGTTCCATGCTACAGACTACATGCAACATAAGAGATTTACTCTGATGAAGGTGTGTCTTGAGTGTACTTTGAATAATTGGTCAACTCCACGCCATATATTAAAACATCTCTCAAATATTGACAGGAAAGAGACTCCATGCAGCTGTGAAAAGCTCAGCCACAGAGAAAGGTATGTCATTACTAAGAAAATGATGAAGAATCGTTTCCAGGCTGCATCGAATTATTTATTCAAGCGAAGAGAAGCCATAGGGAATATCAACAGTGAAAAAAAACACTTCTTTAAATTGACCTTTTGCAGTAAGATTTTCATTGTACTTTTCTTTGTTTTAAAATACTGTATATGACAAATGTAATGTGAGGTGACGAAAGTTTTTGTACAACCACTATTGTGGGTCATTCAAAACTTCTGATATAAACAGGATTGTTAAATGAGGAAAGGATTTGAACAGTGCGATATCTGTAGAAAGGCGATTCATAATATGCACTTATAAGCTGTCAGTAGCAAATTCCCAAATTTTAAAGTGGGCAAGGTTATTTACATTTTATATATATATATATATATATATATATATATATATATATATATATATATATATATATATATATGATAAACGGAAAGGGATATATTTGAACGAAGTAGCTTAGTTGTTTGGCTACTATAACCAAGTAGAATACGGTAGCAGTAATCGACTGGTACGCGTCGTAGTCGCAGGTAAGAAGTGTACATCAACGGCGTAGTCCAATGGGCGTCGTTATAGACTTTGCTCTCAGACTAAGGCTCTTTTTGACTCTGTCGTACCTACGTCCGTCGGTATTTATGACGGACACTAGCCAATCATATTCCATTGAGAGGGAACACAGGTGTACGCATATTCCATTATATATATATATATATATATATATATATATATATATATATATATATATATATATGTATGATTAATACTCAAAAGAATCCACTATCACCTCATATGGGGAATAAACTTATTTCAACAGACGAAAATATAAGTCGTCTGTCTGATCAACTCCGGTATAAACTGAGGAATGTTTTTTCGACACTACCCCACTCTATACAGGGGCTGATAGGATAGGCGTATTATATTTTCGTCTGTCAAAATCAGCTTATCCCCATATGAGGTGATATTAGATTTTTTGTCTATTAATTATTTGCTCTCTAATAATAAATACATTGAGTTCTTTTTGTGGTTTAATTATAATATTTTATATTACTAGGATCCACTTATACCAACGGATTTGTTACCGTTATATATATATATATATATATATATATATATATATATATATATATATATATATATATATATATATATATATATATACAGTAAAAGGCTGCTTATAGGTGAATATTAGTTTTCCATTTTAAGTAACGTAGTAAGAATCTGCTTTTGTGTTTGTATCTGTCTCAAAATGAAGGCAGGAAAAGAAATTTATAAGTTGCCATGCGTTCGGATAGGAAACTGTGTGAAGACATGAAAGCTTTGAAGCACAGGAAATTGACTTCGGCTGACCGTTTGTTTCTTCGTGGCCAAGTGGTAAGGAGTACTGGGCTAGATACTGGCTCTTTCTACTCTGAGGGATGCTGATTTGTTTCCTGTCAAAGAGCGCAAACTTTTCATTAATAAGATTTTTCAAAGATTCAGGCCGGTAGCTGAAAATAAATAAATATACTGTTTAATATATAAACGGGGCGCCTAATCAAATGCGAGTATCCACTAATAACATGTAAAGTTATAATATATATATATATATATATATATATATATATATATATATATATATATATATATATATGTATATATATGTATGTATATAAAATACTAATAATCCTATAAATATAAGCAACTACCCTCGCCCGGCAAAACCTTAGGTGTTTTAACTTGTAAATGAACAAACCAACACCCAAGGTGGAAAAAAGGGTAAAAAAGAAAGAACTAAGGACATGTACTTCCGGCGAAAATAATTGTCTGGAATGAAAGTTCAGAGTTCACAGGAAAAAAACCTCCGCCACGAGTAAAGTAAAAATAACTAAGCAAATTGGTCAATACGCAGAGAGCAAACTAAGTAAACCTAAAGAGCCAGACAAACCTACCTAGGTTTCACCTACGCGGATCGTCAGGGTTTATATATATATATATATATATATATATATATATATATATATATATATATTGTCATCCACAGAGAGACTGTTTCGCTGTATCACAGCTCTTCAGTTTGGCTAGAAACCCGACTGAATTGGTGTCATGGATGAAGGTGAATTTAAGCGTGTTTATTTTTAGATAAACACACCGTGACTGAGAGAACTCGATTCGATTTACCGAAGAGCCTTGCATTATTAGCCGTAATAGTCACTGTTTACAAACCCACACTTCCTCCCCAGAGAGCCCAACCGAAATAATTTTTTCAGGAGGATATATATTGTCATCCACAGACAGACTGTTTCACTGTATCACAGCTCATCAGTGTGGCTAGAGATCCGTTTGCCTCTAGCTAGTATCGAAACCCGACGGAATTGGCGTCAGATTCTACCACTAAGCCGTTGGCGCACGGCATGGATGAAGGTGAATTTAAGCGTATTTATTTTTAGATAAACACACAGTGACTGAGAGAACTCGATTCGATTTATTGAAGAGTCTTGCATTATCTGTAGATAATTAGTAAGGATAATTCCAAGGTGGACATTAATCCAAAGAGAGTTCCATGTAAGTAACAGACCAATATAATAACAATTAGACCAGACGATCCTTAAAAGTCCATTCGGTTATAATTTATTTCATGAATAGATACAAATATTCATCTTTTGGGATCGAAGTTATTATAATAAAGGGGGTCAATTTGTCCAGTCAAAATGAAGAGGGAGAGAAAGACAAAATAAAGGAATGGAAAAAAATTATATTAAAAGAGGAAGAAAGAAAAAGAAAAACTTCAATATAAAGTTTAAAAATTTTTAGGGCGGGAAAGGAAAAAGAGAGGGAGGGGAAGTAGGGATAGGGAGAGAAAGAGAATGTGAACGTGAGAGGGAAAGAAAAGAAAGGAAAGAAGGAAGAATTAAAATAATTTTTAATCTCTCTTTCCCTCACCTCCAACTCTCTACTCCCCCTCCCTCCCTCCCTCCCTCCCTCCATCTCTCTTTCTGATTTCTCCCCAAAACCTTTTAAAAACTTATACTAAAATCTTATTCTTCCTTCCTTTTTTAATATAAATTAAATATATATATATATATATATATATATATATATATATATATATATATATATTTTTTAAATATACATTTTCTTACTTTTGGATCAATTATAACCTATACATACATATATATATATATATATATATATATATATATATATATATATAGGTTACTATACTGTCTCGAAAAAACCTTCGATTTTCTAATTTGCCAATAATCAAATCAATCTCGAAGGAAAAAGGTTTTAAAAAAGAAAAGCCAGGAATATGAAAGTCTGTCGAAAAGATCGCACAGATACAGGTTCAAAGCCCAAAGAAAAAAACCCCGACACGAGTAAACAACTAACTAAAAAAGAGCTCAATACAACCGTAGAGCAGACCTAGTT
This sequence comes from Acanthosepion pharaonis, assembly GCA_903632075.3. Lineage (NCBI taxonomy): Eukaryota > Metazoa > Mollusca > Cephalopoda > Sepiida > Sepiidae > Acanthosepion > Acanthosepion pharaonis. The sequence goes on from CAHIKZ030001112.1 coordinate 5,656,985, forward strand.
ACATTTAGTGAGCCAGACAAACCTTCCCAGCTTTCCTTGACGATCCGCTTAGGTGAAACCTGGGTAGATTTGTCTGGCTCACTAGGTTTGACTATATATATATATATATATATATATATATATATATACTATGTACGCATCTATTGATCCATATATATATATATATATATATATATACACAAAGTGTAACAGCAAATTTTGCCTAAAATGTGTAACGGCATGTATAATTGTCTATCGCATGTTTAATATCTAAAAAAACACTAAAATAATTGAGTTTCTTTTCAGAAAAGATGTTTAGCCATCTTGATACCATTTGTCGGAAGAATGACTGAAGAAATGTTTGAGTTATTCAGCTGGAAAGAGAACAGGTTAAAATCGTTTTTTGTGAGACCCAAACAAGCCTCGAGAAATGGTACCGACATTCATACTCTGGCTTCCATCTTTAAAGTCCATAAAAGAACTATGAATAAGTTTAAAAAAGAGGCCATATTAGAGAGGAATTTGGATCAGTAGGTCACAATGGCAAGAGGAGTCATCATTTCAACTTAGAGCTAAATATATTCTTATTGTTCAAACTAGAGTATAAGAGCGTTATAAAAACCTCGAAGAATTCCAGTAAGATATCTTTAATCGTTTCTAAAAATACAGCGGTTCAAAGCTTAATCTAACAATCGGAAAATTTTGCTGTTACACGATTTGGACAATTTTGCTGTTACACTCGTTAAATGTGTGTGTGTGTATACTATGTATGTGTGTGTGTCTATATATTCATATATATATATATATATATATATATATATATATATATATATATGAGCGTTTATATGTATGCCTGTATATACTATAGAAATTTATGTCTGTGTGTGCTGTGTGTGAGTGTGCATAGTGTGTGTGTCTGTGTGTTTGCTTGTGTGTGCGCGTATCTTGTAAGAGTTTCTCTCACATTAGACATGCATACTTATTACGTATATACACATTCATAGATCCGAAAGCTTACTGAAAAGTTCGTGGCCCTACCAAAATGCCCATCCCCTACGTACCCCCTAAAATGCAAATGGATTCTCATTTCGTCAGAACTGGGTAAGTGTGTCTGGGTGAGAATTTCTCATCCCACACATGCACACTTATAGGTATCTGTATCAATTTGTATCTCTCTCCTCCTCTTCATCTGTATATATATATATATATATATATATATATATATATATATATATATATATATATGGCTGGCTTGATGGATGCGCAGATAGAGATGTATGGATATAAGTGGCCATGTCTGTCTAACTCTGTACATGATTCTAGGTTTTCTGTTTTTGTACATACGTGTGTTGGTGCCGCTACCACTTTGGGTAGATATAGAGAGATAAGGCCATGAAGTATTATCCTCACCGAAGGTCTAGCATATCTTTTATTGTTCTTCCTGGCGCCTCGTTGCTTAGTGGTCTCGAGACTTTGAAGGCCGCCCGCCACCAACCACCGCCACCCAAAAAGTCTCCAAAGATATCAGCAGAAGTGACTGATATATAAGCACTAAACTTTCGCCATTTATTTATTTATTTATTGCAAATATTAGGCAGTGTAGACACCAAAAGATCGTTCTTGATTTTTAGCTTCGGGAACGGAAATCTAAAATGCCTTTACTTTTCTAATGCAGGTTCGCTGATAGCTGGTGAGGTTTATACAAAAAAAAAAAAAAAAAAAAAAAGCTGTACTCCCACCGAATAAATGGGGGTAAATTTGCTAAGTATGATGAAACCTTAATGAATCCTTGTGTTTATTCTGCAACACAGATTCTCTAAAGTGTTGATTCTCAAATTTTTCCTCCTTATTTACATTATTCAGATTATTGTCCTCATCTTTGTCGTTATATTTATTACAACGTTTCAGCCGTTATACGCTTCATCGTTCTCAGGTGGTTGGAATATTGAAATGAACCCTTTATTTCGCTCACTGGTTTTAGACTGTTCTAATTAATGGATATCAGTTATCAGTTATCTTTTGTTAATTTCCCTCTGAAAGTTCTCTACTGCCTTAGACGGGTATTGAACTCACACTCTTTGGGTCCTCTCACTGGATCTAACTAAAGTCTTTATCCATATATGACCTTGAGGATATCTGTGTATGAATTTCTGGGTATTATAAACCTAATGTCTTCAGCAATAATTTTTTACCATAGCTCATATTGCAATTTTTGTTGTTATTACTTTTCTCTGGTACTCCTTATTACTGGTTCTCATATTGTATTCATTTCTATGCTTGGTCGGCTCAGGAGATTTTTGTGGCCTAGCATATGTGATGATTCCTTAGTGGTGTTCTTTGTCTATGATCTTAACCTGATCCCACAGAGGGCGCTGATCTCCCTTCTCTCTTGTGGCCATGTTTTGGTATCAAAAAGATTTCAGGCCAACGTAGACACAAATAGAAATTCCAGAAAATACATTTTATTTAGAAAAGCAAATAAAAAATATAAATCGTGACTGATGACTTCTTGTGTTTTTCTATTAGCTTGTCAAGTTGAACTTTCAAGCATTGATTTAGCTTCAAACATAAGCCTGTTCTATTTCAATCAGCACCTCCAGACCCCACTTTAAAAATTTCTAAGGCCTATTTGTGGGACTAAGGGTCCACCTTGAGGATCGATGCTCTAATGTTTAGGCTTCATTTAATTTTAATTCTAATCATAGTCTGATGGAAAAGTGATCTTACTTATTATAAAACGCAGATTGTGTGTCTGTGTGTGTCTGTACGTTTATATATTGGATCGGATTTCCTACATTTTTCAATCGATTTCAGCAAAAATTTTGCACGAAATCAATTTGAAAACACGATTAAGAGGCATTAATGAAAGGGGGACAACTCATATCGAGTTATACTTATTGTTATTGAGTTATACTTATTATAAAACCCAGGTTGGCTGTTTGTGTGTCTGTGTGTGTGTGTGTGTGTGTGTGTGTGTGTGTGTGTGTGTGTTCCTTTATATATGGGATAGGATTTCCTATATTTTTCAACCGATTTCAACAAAACTTCACTTTTTTTTGGCAGGTAGTATTTCTTATTGTCTTGCACACTTTTTTTCTTTATTTTACATACAGAATGCTTTAAAAATTCCATTTACAAGACAATTGTTTATAATAAAATTCTATTCAATCGGTAGACTCATAACGATTGAAAACAATGTTTTTGTTTGTGTTTGGGTTTGACCAATTTGTAAAAAAAAAAGAACAAAACAAAAAATAAAACTAATTAAGACATGCGTGTCCGTCATCCTTAAACAATAATCTTTGTCAATTTTATTTTTCAGTCTTTATGATGGTCGATACTGAAATCCGGTCCGATGAGGTAGAATTTTGAATTTCAGAATAACCTCCTTATTATTCATAAACTTTTCCGGTGTCTTTTCATTGCTTTTTGTAAACTTCATTTTCTACTAGCAATGTATTTGCATTTTCTGTGTCTCTCATTCTGCCTCCCTAAGTAATTTAAAAATGTCATGAGTTTTCTGATATTTATGAAAACTATACATTATTTTCTCTTTTTTTCTTTATCTTAATTTTCCTCCGTCCTGAGTATAACGATAAACTACATCCGCGTCCTGGGTAAGACGATAAACTACATCCAACAGCAAGGCCTATGATCAGAAGGTTTTGAGGAGCATGGAATTGCTGGTGTTACCATGTCCCCCCTGACCCGGGGTGGTAGCACCTTTTAGGGTCCAAGCTATAACCAAATAGTTAACTCCCAAAACTGGAGTTACAACACTATGAAAGTGTAAAAATAGGTTTTAATCCCAAAAATACTTTGTAAAAAATTATTACCAGCAATACATTATTACCAGAAATACATTATTGAAAAAAGAATAAAAATATTACCAGTCATACATTTTTGAAAAAAGAAATAAAAATATTACCAGTAATACATTTTTGAAAAAAAAAAGCATATTAGCAGCAACAAAATATCTTGTTGGCATTAAATAACTCATTGATGTTGATATGCGGTAAAATAAAATGAACCAAACCAAACCAAACTGATTTCTTATAAAGAATACATAATCTATCCATACAAACTTAAAAGTCTTGTCGGCATTAAATAACCCAAAGGCTAAACACCAGCATCAGTTTACGATTAATGTATGGGCTGTAACAGTAGGTGACTGTCTGGTAGGTCCATATTTTCTCCCAACCCGTCTTACAAAAGCTGATTACAGGGACTTTATTTCGAACACTCTTTCAGACCTGCTAGAGGATGTACTCCTGCTAACACGAAGACGCATGTGGTTCATGCCTGATGGGCTCCAGCACATGTTAGTCCCATTGTTTGCGAGGAACTTGCTAATATCTACCATAAAATTTGGATAGGTAGTGGAAGACCAATTCCACGAGCTGCACGTTCCCCCGACCGATTTTTTTTTCTATAGGGCCACATAAAATAATTAGTATGTGCAACAGACATTCATAATGCAGAGACGTTTCATCAACGTGTCATGGCGGCCCCCGAGATTATTCGACACCGTGTATGGATATTTGAAAGTTTCCGCCACTCAATGTTCCGACGGGTGTAGAAGCAAGCGGAGGCCCTTTTTCAACATTTGTTATGAGTTTTGCCTTGCTTTGGCGCCCGGGACCCTACTCTAAATTCTGTAAAAGTATTTTTGGATTATATCTTGGATTGTAAATGTAACAGCGTCTACCGTAAACTTTAAACTTATTAACTCAAAATCGAATGATTTTCGGATATATGTTTACATAGACTTTTGACACTATTTTGGTGTGAAGAACTAGCCCCCAAATGTTGTAAAAGTGATATTGATACACCATATATATATATATATATATATATATATATATATATATATATATATATATATATATAATATGATAATATAAATTATTGATTTAAAAATTTTTTTCCAAAATTCGCTTGAGGATGAAATGGAAGTAATGTCTTTAATTTAATCACAAAATTAAATTCGTGGCTTTTAGTTTCCATTTTTGAAACATGGTTAGAACTGTGTAGCGAAAAAAACATATTTTAAATCAATTAATTTATAATATTAATGCTCTGTAAATTTACATTGAACACTATTTTGTAAAATAAAAATATCTATAAGAACACCGGATTATATATCTTTCTGTTATTTTATATTATATATATATATATATATATATATATATATATATATATATATATATAAATTGTACATTGTGCAGTAAAATCTCCAGGAAAAAATAACAATGAGATAAAATACAAGAATGGAGTCAGAGCCAAAGGTGCGGAAAAGAAATAAGTTATTTTTTTTCCTCCCCCAGAAAGGTGATAATACCACTAAGACGCAAGTTGTTACTGAATCTAAAAGAAGATGAGAAAGCGTTAGTGAGAATAAAAGACAATGAAAGAACAAGTTTCAAGAAAAATGATGACAATTGAATTTAAACATTTTGAAGATTGTAGGTGGCAGGAAAGCAAGAAGTCAGATGTTAGTATCTGTCGAAATGAAATTAGTCGTGAAAGGAGATTGTGTACATAGAGCAATTCTCACAAGAACAGTCGAGATTTTACGAGAATTGTCAAAAGAAGTCGAGAATAGAGCAATCGCCATTTTGAATTTCTCCTTTGAGAATTTGCGCAGTCTCTTGTTTTCCGCTAAGACGAGAATTTGAGGTCATTAGTGAGAAGCGAATTTTGTCGACAGCATTAGCAACTGTCGAATAATATTCAAGCCATCTTTTAACTTTTTTTTTTTTTAATACTGTTTTAAAAAATTATCATTCTCAACATCAATATGGCGATTTTAGGTGAGTGGTTGAAGATGACGGATAATGCTGTAGTTTTAAATGAAGTTTCCAATATATATATATATATATATATATATATATATATATATATATATATATATATATTATAATAAAAAGAAAGAAAATAAGATATATAATCCTGTATTCTTATTGATATTTTTTATTTTTACAAAACAGTGCTGAAAAATTTACAGAGCATAAAATTATAATTAATTGACGGGTTTCTTATCATAAAATGTTTCAAAAACCGAAGCTAAAACTTCAAGTTATTTAAAAATAAGTTATTTTAATGCTTTTAATTTGATCATATTATTTTGATGTTTTTAGCTTCGGTTTTTGAAACAAGGTTATTAAAGGAAGAATCCATATTTTAAAAAATATATATATATATATATATATATATATATATATATTTCTGTATTATTTTTATAAGAAAACATTGAAAATATTGAAATAAAGACAGGTTTCTTATCATTAATTGTAACAACCGGAAGTGCGTATGTGTTTCCGTTTCGTTTTTGATGGCGAAAGTAATGGAAGCCAGTACGTGCGTATAAAACTCATATGAGAAAGTCGAAGGATGAAAGTAAAAAAACTTTTGTGAAGGAATACTAAAACATTCTCACTCAGACCAAGATACACCGCTCTAACAAATAACAATGTTTGCTCATTTGAGCTGATTTTAAAAACAGGGATGAGCAGAAAATATTTGAGCACTGGTCTGTACCAAGAATCGACCTGTCTTCCTAGTTGCGGCTTTGGTTCTTGGTTTATCTAAGTCATTTAGCAGGAACACGGAATTATAATGCTTCCAAATTTGATACATCCCTGGTCAACATCTTAAGACCAGATACCAAAGGTTTAAAAGGGTTTAATATATATATATATATATATATATATATATATATATATATATATATATATATATATATATATATATATAAAATACTGTTACTTTTTAATCGAAATATATTTGCGAAACATTTACATTTAACTAAAAAATGTTGTTTATCAACAAACAAGTAAGCATTTTAAGCTTTTAACTGATTAATTTGAAGAAACATTAAAAAAATGATTTTTTGGTGGGGGCGGATTAAATTAACAGTATTTTATATTTTTTTTAAGCATTTTGTATCTGGTCTTAAGACTTTGACCAGGGGTGTATATTAGACTTGAAAATTTCTATACATATTCAAGTGTTAATTATATCATCAAAGACAAAAAAAATGCAGCTGTAAAAAAAATGGATTCTATTGTCTCGATCATGTACGTTGTAAACCGTTAGATCGTAGTGGTACTATGTACTATAACAGAAATTTAGAAGGAATGTTAACGTAGCGAAATATATGAAAAAATTAAAGTAACATATAAATTTGATTCATGCACACACACACACACACATATATATATATATATATATATATATATATATATATATATATATATATATATATATATATATATATATATATGCATTTAATTTAATGAGAAATCAAACAACATTAAGAGTCCATTGATTATATTTTATTTTCGCAAGGTGTTTTTTCCGGTTCCTCAGATCACATTTCAATCATAAAACTTATGCTTGAAATGTGATCTTGAAAAAAAAAAAACTTCCCGGGGAAATAAAATATAATCAATGGGCCCTTAATGTTGTCTGTTTTCTAATCAAATTAAATTAATATTTGCTCTGGTTTGACATTGAGCTCTCTGGGTTAGATCCTCTTTGGGATTATCCATACGGATTACCAAACTTTTCATTTAACTATATATATATATATATATATATATATATATATATATATATATATATATATATATATATATATATATATATATATATATATATCTAACAAAAAATTCTCCAAATGGTGTATCAGCATGGTTTAATTCTCCATCCCATGTTTATTATCTATAAAAATCATTAAAATGATTGAGTTTCTTTTTGCCAGGTTTTCAGATAAGACGTTTAGCCATCTTGATACCATTTGTCGAAAGGAGCACTGAAAAATCCTTTCAGTTATTCAACTAGAAAGAGAACAGATTAAAATCGTTTTGTGTCAGCTCCACTGTCTTCCCAAATGAGAAATGTTGAGAGGAAAAGGATCATTATGGCTTTCAGTACTGGTACCAAATTCATACTCTGGCTTCCATCTTCAAAGATCATTCATGAACCATCAAGAGAACGGCGAATAATTTTTAAAAAGAGGGAGAAAAACTGTATCAATAGGGCACAACAGCAAGATGGATCATCATTTAAAATTAGAGCTAAATACGTACTTATTATTCAATATAGAGTTCACCCTCGGAGAATTCCAGTAAGATATATTTAATCATTTCTAAAATACAACGGTTCAAAGATTAATGTAACAATTGGACAATTTTGCTGTTACACTATTTGACCAGTTTTCGTGTTACACCCGTTATGCGTGTTTGTGTGCGCGTGAGTGTACTATATATATATATATATATATATATATATATATATATATATATATATATATATATATATATATATATAATTAGATTTGGGAAAATTTGGCCGGTACGAGAACTCATCTTCCACGCTGTTTTCATTTACATTTATGGATTATAACTATGGCGTAAGAATTAGTGAAAAACCATTTGAGTTGTTCAGTTGAAAAGCGGAGCGGTGTAATGTTTAGCAAGCTTGTCTCGCTAGGACAATTACGACTGAGTAGTGAGTTCGATCCTCACTGGGTGCCCCATACTTTCAGTCTTATGCCACATCTAAGCTACGCTTGGAAAATCGCTAAAAAGAGAACAGGTTTGGTTTGGTTTCTTTTACGGTATATCAACCTCAATGGGTTATTTAATGCCGACAAGATTTTTATTGCTGCTTAAATATTTAAGCAGTTCTGGCAATTATTTTTATATATACCTGCTTCACAATTATTATTGTTATGGATATTTTTGGTTATGATCATATTCATAATAGAATTGTATAGGTTTTACTTTATAAATACTAGCTTAACCCGAGAACACTAATCATCAATTAAATTTACACCACTATTAACGATAGGAATATTATATCAGATTTTGAAAATATCAAAATAAATATTAAATATACATCTTTATTTGAAATATTTTACATGCCGGCACTTCAAACTTTGTACTTTGAGTTAACATTAATAGGAACTGAAAAACATTATTTAAGTAAGAAAATCAGGTACTGAAAATTGTAATTAAAAATAGGAAAAATTGCGCTGGGTACTGTATCCCCATGGTTAGTGTTCTTGGGTTAAAAGACGCCCAATCAGGCGGCATTTAAGGTAGCTCATGCAGAGGACACTTGGCTAGGCCTTCATCACATTAGGTCCGGGTGTGTGGATGCGATAAGCAACAATAAACTAGAGAAAAACACATAAATGATCGCTGCATTTAAGTATTACTTTAATATTTAAGTTTACCTTTTAAATGTTCAATGATAATTCTTCTGTCGCTACTAAATTTAAAGAAAATTTGATGTATGTATTTCCTAACTTTCCTTACAAACAAGTCTTTTTATTTCATGGGTGACATTCGCAGGATTTCTCAATTAATTTCGATTATATTCAAATAATAACAATTTTCATCATACAAAAAAAATCCTCGTAAATAAAGAAAAACAGGTAAAAACATCGCTGAAAACAATCGCAGTAATGAAAGTTTCGAAATCGCAAATTTCAGGATTGGATATAGATCCACTCCGTAATGTTTTTCATTTTGCTCACGGACGTAATAGTGCCTAAGAGGGACACGAGGGGTTAGTGTGTAGTGAAGGAAACGGGGAATTAGTGGGCAGTGAAATGATCGTCGCTGGTGAACGAAAGGAGGCATTAGTGCGTAAAGATCGAAACGGGGCATTCGTGTGTAGTGATAGAAACCTGATATTCGGGCCTAGTGTGCAACACAGGGCAATCGTGCCTAGTGTGCGAAACAGGGCATTCATGCCTAGTGTGCGAAACAGGGTAATCGTGCCTAGTGTGCAAAACAGAGCATTGGTGCGTAATGATCGAAACGAGGTATTAGTGCGTAGTGAACACAAGAGGTCATTAATGTGAGCGAAACTGGGTATTAGTGCGTAGACAGCAAGACGGGAAACTAGTGGGTAGTGGGCAAAACGAGGTATTAGTGAGTAGTGAACGAAAAATTCATTAATGTGAGCGAAACTGGGTATTAGTGCGTAGTGAGCGAGACGGGAAACTAGTGGGTAGTGGGCAAAACGAGGTATTAGTGCGTAGTGAACGAAAGAGAACATTAACGTGAGCGAAACGGGGTTTTTAGTGCGTAGTGAGCAAGACGGGAAACTAGTTGGTACTAAGCAAAACGAAGAATTAGTGCGTAGTAAACGAAACGAAGCTTTAGTAAGTAGTGAAAGAAACGGAGTATTAGTTGGTAGTTAATGGAACGTGGCACTAATGCGTAGAAAGCGAAACAGGTCATTATTGCGTAGTGAATGAACGTGGGCTTTAGTGTGCAATAAGCAAAACTCGACAGGAGGCATTAGTGAATAGTAATAAAAATGGGCTGTTAGTGCTTAGGGAACATAAGACGCCATTAGTGGCTAGAGATAGAAACGAGACATTGGTGCGTAATGATCAAAATTTGATCTTGGAATCTTGATTCTATTTTTGCGTGCAGATTTCTCTTTTGGAATCCCATAACCGTGATACTAAACTCACATCCTCAGTTCTTGTAACGTGATAGAAACAAGCCTCATCTTTTTTTGTCTCAGTCTTGCAGTTTGAACAAGATTAATAGAAGCTTAGAGTATAAGCAAATACCGTTGATGCAAACAAACTGACAATTTGAACTTTCAGAAAAAAAAACGTGAATTGCAAATCCGCTTCCTGTCTTCATTATATTTGTAAAAATAGAGATAAGCTTTTTATGCAGCAAACTCATCAAACTACTTACTTACCCAGAAAATGGTCTTTTTTCTCAGAAATCATCGAAATATATTGACTAAATTTGCTTTATATTTCCTTCATCTTTGTGCAAAAATTTCCTTCAATCACTATTCAATTCGTTCCTACATGCTTGCACCTACTGCACCTTCACCATAAACTTCCCTGACACACTCCCTTGGTTCCACTTTTAACCGGGTTCAAACTCAGAGTACAGATGTTATTAATAAAAAAAATTGGTAAAATAAAATTATCATCTTTCTATAAACACGTGTTAAAGAACCTGCACAAGAAATAAGATTCTAATTGAAGACGCTTTGTAGATTTCTCTAACATTGTGCAGAAAAACTGTTTCGACGCGTCTATATAATAAAACAACATAATAATTTTTGTAGATATTTATTAAACTTAGAATGGCAAAAGGCAAAATAAAAAGTATTTCGAAGTCTAAAACTCGTTTTGAATCATGAAGATGGTCTTTAATTCAGCATTAAAGATTTTTGTTTCCTTGTTGAGAGGAGGAAGCAGCGAATAAGGGTGCTAGTTCGGAAAAAAATTAAAAAAAAAACTTCTTTTCTTTCTTCAGAAATAAAAGGAAGTTCAACTTCTTTTTCTTTTCTTCTTTCTTTTTTTCTTTCTTCGCCCTTTTTAAAGAAATTTTCTTTTTCTTTCTTTCTTCATTTTCTTTCTTTCTTTTCTTTTCTTTTCTTTCTTCATAGTTCAACTTCTTTCTTTCTCTTCATAAAATTTCTTTTCTTTCTTCATAGTTCAACTTCTTTCTTTTCTTTCTTCATAGTTCAACTTCTTTCTTTTCTTTCTTCATAGTTCAACTTCTTTCTTTTCTTTCTTTTCTTTCTTCATAGTTCAACTTCTTTCTTTTCTTTCTTTTCTTTCTTCATAGTTCAACTTCTTTCTTTTCTTTCTTTTCTTTCTTCATAGTTCAACTTCTTTCTTTTCTTTCTTCATAGTTCAACTTCTTTCTTTTCTTTCTTCATAGTTCAACTTCTTTCTTTTCTTTCTTCATAGTTCAACTTCTTTCTTTTCTTTCTTTTCTTTCTTCATAGTTCAACTTCTTTCTTTTCTTTCTTTCTTTCTTTTAGTTTTCTTTTTTCTTTCTTTTCTTTCTTCATAGTTCAACTTCTTTCTTTTCTTTCTTTTTCTTTTCTTCATAGTTCTTTTCTTTCTTTCTTTTCTTTCTTTTCTTTCTTCATAGTTCAACTTCTTTCTTTTCTTTCTTCATAGTTCAACTTCTTTCTTTTCTTTCTTCATAGTTCAACTTCTTTCTTTTCTTTCTTTTCTTTCTTCATAGTTCATTCTTTCTTTTTCTTTTCTTCATAGTTCAACTTCTTTTCTTTTCTTTCTTTTCTTTCTTCATAGAAACTTCTTTTCTTTTCATAGTTTTCTTCTTTCTTTCTTCATAGTTCAACTTCTTTCTTTTTTTCTTTCTTTCTTTTTTTCTTTCTTCATAGTTCAACTTTTTTTTCTTTCTTTTTTCTTCATAGTTTTCTTTTCTTTTCTTTCTTCATAGTTCAACTTTCTTTTCCTTTTCTTTTAGTTTTCTTTTCTTTTTCATAGATTTCAACTTCTTTCTTTTCTTTCTTTTCTTTCTTCATAGTTCAATTCTTTTCTTTTCTTTCTTCTTCTTTCTTTTTCTTTCTTTTTTCATAGTTTTCTTTCTTTTCTTTCTTTTCTTTTTTCTTAGTTTCTTCTTTTTTTCTTTCTTTTCTTTTCTTCATAGTTCAACTTCTTTCTTTTCTTTCTTTTAGTTTTTTTCTTTCTTTTCTTTCTTCTTCTTTCTTTTCTTTCTTTCTTTCATAGTCTTTCTTTCTTTTCTTTTCTTTCTTCAATACTCTTTCAACTTCTTTCTTTTCTTTCTTTCTTTTCTTTCTTGTAGTTTTCTTTCTTTTTTTCTTTTCTTTCTTAGTTCAACTTCTTTTTTTCTTTTCTTTCTTTTCATAGTTCAACTTCTTTTCTTTCTTTTTCTTTCTTCATAGTTCAACTTCTTTCTTTTCTTTCTTCTTTTCTTTTCTTCTTTTCTTTTTCTTCTTTTAGTTCAAATGGTTCAACTTCTTTCTTTTTTCTTTTCTTTCTTCATAGTTCAACTTCTTTCTTTTCTTTCTTTTCTTTCTTCATAGTTCAACTTCTTTCTTTTTCTTTCTTTTCAACTTCTTTCTTTTCTTTCTTTTCTTTCTTAGTTCAACTTCTTTCTTTTCTTTTCTTCTTTTCAAGTTCTTTTCTTTTCTTTCTTCATTTCAACTTCTTTCTTTTCTTTCTTCATAGTTCAACTTTCTTTTCTTTTTTCTTTCTTCATAGTTCAACTTCTTTCTTTTCTTTCTTCATAGTTCTTTTCTTTTCTTTCTTTTCTTTCTTCTTAGTTCAACTTTTCTTTCTTCTTTCTTTCATAGTTCAACTTCTTTCTTTCTTTTTTCTTTCTTCATAGGTTTTCTTTTCTTTCTTTTCTTTCTTCATAGTTCAACTTCTTTTTCTTTTCTTTCTTCATAGTTCAAATAGTTCAACTTCTTTCTTTTCTTTCTTTTTCTTTCTTCATAGTTCAACTTCTTTCTTTTCTTTCTTTTCTTTCTTCTGTTCATAGTTCAACTTTTCTTTCTTTCTTTTCTTTCTTTTCTTTCTTCATAGTTCAACTTCTTTTCTTTCTTTTTTCTTCATAGTTCTTCTTTTCTTTTCTTTCTTTTCTTTCTTCATTTCTTTCTTTTTCTTTCATAGTTCAACTTCTTTCTTTTCTTTCTTCATAGTTCAACTTCTTTCTTTTTTTCTTTTCTTCATAGTTCTTTCTTTCTTTTCTTTCTTTCTTTCATATAGTTCAACTTCTTTTTCTTTTCTTTCTTCATAGTTCAACTTCTTTCTTTCTTTCTTTTCTTTCTTCATAGTTCAACTTTCTTTTTTTTCTATTCGACTTTTCTTCCCCTCTTTCTCTCTCACCTACATTCTCGGTCTCTACATCTCCGTTAAAATATCGATTTTCTGTTCATAGTTAGAAAGAAAGAAACAAGCATTGCTCTGTGCTTTATCTTTAACAGTTCAGCCTTCTGGCTCATAGCTAGTCGGGCACAAGGTCAAAATAAAACATGCAATCTGTGATGATCAAAGAAGAAATAATCTGAGAAGTGGTCTTGCTAACAACAATTCGAGGACGTACAACTTTCAGGCAATTTGCGGCTCCAATCACTTCGACAAACTTTTCTCTGCCTATTTTTATTTCCATTTTGTTTTTTCTATTATTTTAAAATAATTTAAACACAGTAATATATCTATCCTGGTTAAGACGATAAATTACACCCGACAGCAAGGCTTTTGGTCAGGAGGTGTTGAGGAGTATGGAACCATCTCTTAATTGCTAGTCTTCCCAGGTCCACTCTAACTCGAGGTGGTAGCATCAGTCAGGGTTCCAGCTATGGGCAAATAGTTACCCCCCCAAAAAAAAATGTGGTCAAAATACTATGAAAATATAAAAATAGGTTTTAATACCAGCAACTTTTTTTTTTTTTTTGAAAAATTCTTACCGGCAGTACATTTCTTAAAAAGAAAAAATATTACCAGCAATAAAATCTTGTCGGCATTAAATAACCTATTGAGTTGGATATGCCAGAAAACAAAACAAACCAAAACAGAAAAATAACTAAACCAAATAATAAAGATTTAAAAATAAGCCACTGTGTAAATTTTCAATTTAAATATCAATATTTTTTTCTTTAAAAAAAAAATAATAGCTACAAGATAAATCTGAGAATTCAAACAATTTTTTTTTAAATTAACACCATCAACACATCCATTCATTTTTAACATAAATTCTAAAATGAAATCAAGCGCAAGAAAGTCAATTTAAAAATGAACAAAAGAAAAGAAATTTAATGTCGAATCGTTCATCCCAAAATTTCATAACTTTTCGGGATCAGAGATCATTCGTGAAATATGGCGCTCGAAAAAGTATAAGCATGCGCAGAGAGATGGGCGTAAACTTCCGGTGCACGTCCCGGACTGCGATGACAAGGTGGCTTCATACAAAAGAAGGCTTTGTATATGCAAATCACTTGCCTGGCGCGTTTATATTCGTGGGGATTTGTTGATAACGGACTGAGTTGTTTATTAGACTTATCTCTTATCTTTAGTATCACCCTCACTTCTACCATTTATAAATGTGCGTGCCGATTTATGAGTTTACAGACACACACACACCGCGCATGCGCGCAGCACACACAGACGGAATTACAAACGCAGACATAAAAACACGAAACTGCAAACACAAACCAAGCCTTTTCTCGGACATATAAGGTTTTCATTATATTTTCATATAACACTATATTAACTATGAACATTTTTCTTAGCATATAAATAAATAAATCTTGTTACAAAACACACAAACACACATATATATATATATATATATATATATATATATATATATATATATATATATATATATATTAAGGCATGAGTTATTAGAGACTACGGAACTTTTGCCGTTTAATAATCTTTTTTTCTGTTTTTTTTTCTTGTTTTCTCGCAAGTTTTTCTTTTATATTTGGGTCTAAGTTGTTGATAATAAGACCTTACTCCATGGTGTTTTGCCGAGCGCTTTCAGTTATCGTCAACCCTCATCAGTGCTGTATCTTTTGGCTTGAAATAGCTTGCTTATTATTTTAGTTTCAGAATATTCTGGGTATTTAGACAATGTGGTTGGATCAGTTCATTATTAACAATATATAATCATTATATAATTATATAAACACCAACCGCTGCGGCACCTTTTGAAAGAGCCTGAAAACCATACCAAGGGTTGATCCAAGCGTTGTTATTGAAATTGGGTAGATAGAACCCTTGTTTGGATTGCTGATTACGCTAGATAGCACGCTCTCTCCCGCTATAGTTGCAGTATAATACGCAGTTTGGCTCTGTGGGTGTTGAACGAATACAAATGTGCGTCTACAATAGGGATTGTTTAGCCGGCCTAGTAGACGGGTATCCTCGAATACGAGGGCCAGCTATTATATAGATACATACATACATACATACATACATACATATATATATATATATATATATATATATATATATATATATATATATATATATTATATTTTGAACAATAAAAAAATATCAAAAAATTTAAAATCTTTAGACACACTGCGTTGTAGATTAATATTCTTTCGTTTTTTTATTATTATTTCATTTAGATTCCTCGACTAGTTTCGGCCCAAAAATGGCCATCATATATATAATATTATATATATATATATATATACATATATACATATATATATATATATGTGACGTCGCCCCCCACCCTGGTCGCAGCGTCGACTCTGTCGTTCGATCTCGTTCGCGGCTCCAAGTGTGACGTTCTAACCCTTTGGTTAGATGATTACCAGCCTCGCCGTTCCCAACTCGCTTCCAACGCCTGGTTACTAGGGTAACTGCACTGATCTCCGGTCTGCCTACCCACGTTGTGATTAGATCTTAGACAGACGGGATCAAACAGGGGTTGGGGCCGTATGCCAGCTGGGTTCAACGGGGGTGATAACACACAAGTAAAAGAAAAACTCACGAGGCCAAAAATTACTGAAAAAAAAGGGTAATAACCTTTTATATCTAAATGTTCGTTACATAAAAAATTATTCCTACTTCCCGACCCGTTTTGTGGACTGGGCACCAAGCTTCTACCATACAACTTAAAGACTTCGAGTTGCCTACTCTCTAGAAATTTGCATGTCGGGGTGTGGTTTGGTTTCGACACTGGGCGCTGATCTCTACCAGTCGTTCACGGCTGATTCTTCTCGCCGTCAGTGCGCGAATCGACTTCTTCTCTTCGGCTTGAGTTGGACGAGCTTATTCACTTCGGCTTGAGTTGGACGAATTTCTTCACTTCGATTTGTCTTGGACGAATTTCTATCCTTAGGCTTGGTTTGTTTTCAACTTCTTCTAGGCGCAACTGCAAGTAACTTCTTCTTCGTCCGCCCTGCAACTCTTCTCGCCAAGGTCCGAACTCTTCTCTCTGCCGTCCGGGGCTGAACTCTTCTGCCTGTTTGGCCTGCAACTGATTTTTGTCGATTGGGGTCCTGCTTTTATTGACGCCGTAACAAACTGGGGTGGGTCTGTCGGCGCCAGGGTTTTTCTTGATAATTCCAAAAGTCGCATTATTTCTGATTTCCCATTATCGCTCTTACTTTCACTCCTACTTCCTCACAGTGCCTCTGGGGGGGGAGGCGCATACCCGCTTCCCCTGGTTTCTCGTATGTCAGGTGACCGCTCTCGACCAATGGGGTCCTGGTCGAGCGTCTTTCCTCCTCCCTCGCACATCACGTGACCGCTCTCGGCCAATGAGACCCTGGTCGGTATCTTCTCTCCTTCCTTCGTGACGTCTCCAATCGGGCGTGGACAATCCGTAGCTTTGTTCTGGGGGGAAGAAATACCTTGTCTAAAAAAACAAAATCCAAATTGGCCTTTTCGCACGAAAATGACGATTTCGGTTTCCTTCATTTTCCTTTCCTTTGTCAAAACAGCCTGCCGCTAATTAGATGCGACTTAAAGAAAGAATTTTTTCGCCTTGTCGGCGCCTTCTACGAGCTAAAACAATTGCTTTCACCTCTCTCCCTCGCTCGGGCCTGCCAACAAAATCTTAATTATCTAAATTGAAAATATTCTTCACTCATCATTTTGGGTGGTCCTTATCTTCAACTCTAGAGCCGGTCAGGGTTTGTGTACCAATGTTTTGTTTTCGTATACAATTCCTAGCGGTCACCTCTCATCTCAATGACACCCTTTTCGTTTGTCACTTATTAATATTTTTTTTCCATTGTTCTTAAAATCTTATTTCTTCAACCAAATTGATAATAAACTCCCATACTCCGCGGACACGAAAGTAGGTCAGGTGCTTGACCGACATCTGTTATGCATCAATCGCTTTTAATATAGTGTGATTATTTTTTATGTTAAATAATAAAAATTGTAATTTTTTGAAAAAAAAATAATGAAAATTCACTGCCCTAGGCTAGGCACCGTAGTAAAACCAACTCTGAATTGTAACCCTTTATCTGTTTGTACTTCTCCCCAAAACTTGTTTTCGATCGATCAATATGTGCTAAGGGAAGTCACACAAGTTTATACAAAATTTTTTCAACTGTTTTATTTTTTTATTTATTTATTATTTTTTATTTTTTTTGACAACGATCAAAGTGAATTTTTCCGTGGTATTTTTAATGCATACTTCAATATATGAACTGCTATGGAGAAATATCCCATCTTTAATAATAATTAAAGCCCAATGCAACGAAAGACTTAAAATACTCGAAGCCATTGTAACCCAAGTGAAGCAGCCAATATTAGATGCAGTATCTTTCTCCATAGGGGATCGTATATAGAAAAATGCATATATAAAAAATCTTGAAAAATTCAGTTTCCCGTTGTAAACGACATCACCTTAAGAGACTTGAAATTAGTTCAACATACGTGAATTCATAAGAATTAGCCAAACACAGTATCAGACAAAAAACACAATTCATGACTATCGACAATAGAATTATCGAATCAAAAAGAGAAAAATGATTTTGAATATTTAAAAATAAACAACTTACTCAAATGTTTGGAAAGTTGTTTATATATATATATATATATATATATATATATATATATATATATATATAAGTTATGAAAAAATTTGGTAATCCGTATGGGTAGTCCCAAGGAGGATGAAATACTGAGAGCTCAATGTAAATCCAGACCTAATATTTTAAAAAAACAGACCACTTTAAGTTTCCATTATAATAATTTATTTCACCAGAGTCCTTTTAAAGGACGCCGAATCAACAGATAGCACTTCTAAAAAATGAAAAAAAAACATTTTTTTGGAAGTGCTATCTGATGATTCGGCGTCCTTTAAAAGGGCTCTGACGAAATTAATTATTATAATGGAACCTTAAAGTGGTCTGTTTTTCTTTAATATATATATATATATATATATATGGTTGGATAGATGTGCGTTTGTGACCCTGGGTTTTACGCTTTAGCGATCGTCAGACATTTGTGACCCTGGATTTCACGCTTTAGCGATTTGTCTGACGATCGCTAAAGCGTGAAACCCAGGGTCACAAACTCACATCTATCCAACTAAATATGTTAGCTCTCTCTCTGATATTGAGCGCTTTCTAATAAGTACCTCGCATAAAATATATAAATAATTATACATATATATATATTTATTTATATTTATATACACTTTTCACATATATATATATATGTGTGTGTGTGTGTGTGTGTATAAGAACGCTTCCTTATACATTTACCTATATCCAGCCATTTCATTATTCATCCATTTGATTATATATATATATATATATATATATATATATATATATATATATATATATATATATATGTTGTATGTATGTTTGTATGTATTTATATATATTTTGAAACAAAGTATTTATAAACAACAAAATGTCGTTAGCAACTAGAAGCGCTATTGCATATTGTATATTCATATGGTTAACTGAAAAATTACGTTAATTACTTTACGTTTGAAGAGAATATTTTCACATGTAGAAATATTGTGTTGTGTTGGTGGTATTGCAAAAAACCTGGGTGTAGATAAATATTTGGATTTATTCAATGGCGGCACTCTCGAGGATTTTACTTCTGAGTGAGTTATTTTCATTTTTATGAGTGCAACATTTATAAAATTAGGAATGTGGTTGAATTTATTTCGATGTATGACTCGTGCATTTGTTTAATTTGTTATGTATGAATTCTCTTTTGAGATCATAGTTACGTTTTTTTTTTTAATTTCTGCGGGTATTGTGAAGAACTGTTTTGGATATTTTTTGCACAATAGCATCTTTCCTAAAAGAATCACTACTCGCCCAATGCCAATGTACACAGCAAATATATCAAGAAATCAAAAGACAAGAGTTGAATTCGTCAACACAACAATACAAACAATATTTCTACACATGAAAATATTCTCTTCAATCATAAAGTAATTGACGTTATTTTTCAATTGACCATATGAATATACAATAGCGTTTCTACATTCTTCTATTTGCTAACGACATTTTGTTTGTTGTTTATAGATACTTT
The DNA here is from genome assembly GCA_903632075.3 of Acanthosepion pharaonis. Classification (NCBI taxonomy): domain Eukaryota; kingdom Metazoa; phylum Mollusca; class Cephalopoda; order Sepiida; family Sepiidae; genus Acanthosepion; species Acanthosepion pharaonis. The sequence continues at coordinate 5,676,777 of CAHIKZ030001112.1, forward strand.
GTTGATATTTCTTGTATAAAATATACGATTTTGGCACAAAGCCGAAGAGGGGAAATGGGTTGAGGCTGTATTTCACTTACTATCTTATACCTAGATAATCCGATTCACGACGCGCCCTGGGTACGACGATAAACTACATCCACGTCCGGGGTATGGTGATAAACTACATCAGCGTCCTGGGTATGACGATAAACTACATCAGCGTCCTGGGTATGACGATAAACTACATCCATGTCCTGGGTATGACGATAAACTGCATCAGCGTCCTGGGTAAAACGATAAACTACGTCTAACAGCAAGGCTTCTGGTTAGTAGGCTTGGGGAGCGTGCAACCCCTTTTTAATTGTTTTCATGTCCACTCTGACACGGGGTTGTAGCATCTCTTACGGTCTCAGCTATGGGCAAATAGTTAACCCCGAAACTGAGGTAAAAAGCATTATAAAATATTACCAGAAATACGTTTTTGAAGAAAAAAAAGCTATTACCAGCAATACGTTTTTTTAAAAAACTAAAGCCAGCAATACGTTTTTGAAAAAATAATATTACCAGTTACAAAACAAAAATATTACCAGCAAAAAAAAATTTCCGACATTAAATGACCCATTGAGGTTAATATGCCGTAAAACAAAACAAAGCAAACCAAACCGATTCACCACCCATTCACTCGTTACAATAGGCACATTCACCACAAGAACTCATCAATAATCATTCAATCCTTCATATA
>CAHIKZ030001112.1:5682500-5737500 GCA_903632075.3 Acanthosepion pharaonis
AACACACACACACACACACACACACACACACACACACACACACACATATATATATATATATATATATTTCGGCAGCATTTTCTCATTAATGCATGTTTCATTGAATAATATAGACAAGTTTCGTCTATTTATTTTAAGTAAGTTCCTTTCATATTGTCTGATAAGCTTAATAACATTATCATTGAAAGACGAAAGGAAATCACCATATTGATACATTTTCAAATCCATTTTAAGCTTTCGGCTTACATAAGTCATTATCAAAGATGACACACAGACGAAACTACAATAATAGTCCGCCTTTGCTGCTTGAATAAGCTCAAAGTAATGACAAACTCGTATTTACGAGACAAGGAAGGGGAAATCGCGTCGCAGCTCATGACGTCACACATGACGACTCGAGAGTGAAAAACGAGAAATATTAAGTATGGAAAGCCGTTGGTATAAACCAATGGTTTCTGTATATGGTTTATATATATATATATATATATATATATATATATATATATATATATATATAGTAGTAGTACTTGTTTGGAAAACCTCGGATAGTTCAGCTTGCAGATATGTCAGGACAAATCGGTACCCGTCGAAAAAATTGGAAAGAAAAAAGAAGGAAATAAAAAGAACTAAAAACATCAGCAAAAGAAGAAACAAAGTGATTTAAGTCCTTAATCCAAAGAAAAACAAACAAACGAGTAGAAAAATTAAAACGTAGAGTGGTCAATGCGCTAAATAAAGCGATAAACTAGAATAAATCCGAAGGAGCCAGGAAAACCTATCTAGGTTTCACCTAGGTAGGTTCACCTGGCTCCTTAAGATTTACTCTAGTGTATATATATATATATATATATATATATATATATATATAGTTTATGCAAACTTAGGTAATCCGTATGGGCAGACCCGAGGAGGATGATATCCAAAGAGCTCAATGTAAAATTCAGAGCAGATATGTTTGAATAAAAAACAGACCACGTTAAGATTCCATGTAATAAGTTATTTCACCATAACCCCTTTAACTTCAACTTTTGGAAGTAAAGTCTGATGATCCAGAACCCTGTTAAAGGGGTTATGGTGAAATAACTTATTACATGGAATCTTAACGTGGTCTGTTTTTATTCAAACATATATATATATATATATATATATATATACCTCTCTTTTCTTTCCTTACCTTTTCCCCCTCTTTTCCTCATATTTTTTCCTCTTTTCATCACAATTTTTTTCTCACCTTACCCTATCCTTGTACTTTTACTCTCTCACTTCCGGTGTTCCGGTATATCGGTATATCGGATGTACTTTGGCTTGTACATCCTTCCACTTGCCTTAGGAGACCTCACGGTCAAAACCCGGATTTGCGAGTTTGGTTGGTATTTTATCCTTTCTTATATATATGATCCTAATGAGATAGATAAACATACCTTGGTTTCACCTATATGGATCGTATAGCCAGTTGACCCTGATGATCCGTATAGGTGAAACCAAGGTAGGTTTACCTGACTTTTTAGGTTCATATTTAGGTTTGCTCTACTTAGCGTATTGAGCACTTTACGTAGTTACTTTTGCTTTACTCGTTTTGGAGGTTTCTTTCTTTAGACTCTGAGCTTGAATTCTGGACGATTGTTTTCGCCTCAATTTCATGGTCTTAGTTCTTTCTTTTTTATCCCTTATTTTCCCTTGGGTATTGGTTTGTTCAATAAGGTTTTTCCAAACGAGTATAATAATATATATATATATATATATATATATATATATATATACATATATAATTATTATTTATTAAAAAATATAACATAAGTATGTTATAAAATCCCTACAAAATGGCTATTTTTGTAGTGATTTTATAACATACTTATGTTATAATTTTTTTATAAATAATAATTTTATCTTCTCTACTTTGTATTGAGGACTCTTTTAAGAATAGTAATTGTTGATTATTGGAATTCATTCCGTATACACCAATTATATACTTGGACTTGGGTATATATATATATATATATATATATATATATATATATATATATATATATATATATATATTATTTTAGGATATTACATCGGAAACATATCAAAATCGCCACACAATTTCTGTCGTGTTTTGATGTGTATAAAACGCACCTCATCAGCCGATTGTAAATTACTGGTGAGTGAACGATTTAATCAGATTTAAAAGCAAAATACAACCTCTTTTTACGAAAAAATAAAAAAAAAAGGTAAAGAGGGAGTGTTATAAGGTTTGTGGGCTTTACTTATATCAACCAACCAAATATTAGCTGCGTTAAATTTAAACTAAGGGAAGAAGCAAAAATTAAGAAATTATTTTCATAAATGGGTTATGACCCGTAGATTTGAAATCAATGACAGCAACAGACGTAAACAGGAGCGGATATAAATGGATATATATTGTACTTTAAATGATGGCATTTCTTAAGAAAATTAAAGTGATAATCTTACAAAAAGCTACAAAAAATTTCGACATAAAAAATTAATTTTATAGTTGATAAATAAATAGCTTCCTAAAGAAATCAGTAAATAATTTAAATATATAGACTTACTTGATAAATTTATATGCAAATGTTGATTAAAAATTCTTTATATAAGGTGTTAATAACAAAAAACAATCAATGCAAAATACCAACCAAATCACAATGCATCCGTACAGGATGTTGCTAACACTAATAGGAGATTAATACAAAATTAATCCAACTGAATTGCAAGATAAAAGGTAGAATGTGTTTACAATTTACACTTAACTCAGATCTTTGATTTAATAAAGCATTTTACCAAAGAACCTGATAATTTGCCATTTTTCATGTAAACACAGAAAATAGTGTCTATATAAGGATCTACATGTCCTTGACATTTAAAAAAAAATTTAATTCACTTTAGAAGTTTTATTATCGTCTTTCAAACTTCCAAAAAATTTAGACAGTGATGTATTATTTCTAGAAGTTGATACCACCTCCTCTTGAAAGAATTCTTCGTATTACCAATATAGAACATTTCAACCGTCCGATTTTCTGTTGTAGAGTTAAAACAATCATAAACAAGAGATTTTGTCAAATATTTTTCGGTCAGGATTCCTACAATTCCATTGACCAGTGTCCTTAATATTCTTCTTGGAAATTGTATTATGATTCAGATTATTAAATTGGTTTAGAGTTTTATTATTGCGTAAATTTATGATCCTCTCAATATTATTGATGCAGCTATAACTTAATTTTAACGTGTTTCTGTTAAATGATGGTTACATTTTTTACTTTACCTGTATATATATATATATATATATATATATATATATATATATATATATGTGTCCTTCATTCCGAATTTTCTTAGACGTTAGATGACTAATCATTTTCATGACTTTAAACAGAAAATTATTGTTTATATTTCTGATATGAATTATTGTAATTATTTATTCAATTTACATTGTTCGGACTGTTGTCCTCACCTTTGTTGCTAATTTTAAATGTGTTTTCGTCGTTGTACACTCCCGCCTCCTTCAGGTGATTAGAATTTTGAACGAACCCTTTATTTCTTCCAGCGGGGTAGATTATTCTTGTTCCACTTGCTATGCCTCTTCCGGATATCTCAAGGACACATGGCCCAGTGAATAAAAGTGTTGATTGAATCCAGTGACTTGACTCGAAGAGTTGTAAGTTCAATAACAAATAAAAAAAAAACTTGGTGAGTTGAGTTAAAGGGAATAACTGAGACATCCGGAAGGGGCATGGCACGTGGAACTGGAACAATTTACTCCGGTGGATGAAATAAAAGTTTCTGTTCGAAATTCCAATCACCTGAACAAGGCTGGAGTGTACAACGGCCGAAACGTCATGAATACGGCAACAAAAATGTGGACAACAGTCCGAACAATGTAAATAGTGTAAAAAATCATTGCTTGTTTAAGTTTCTTGTTTTCTCTGAATAAATATTTGCCAAATTCAATTCTATACGTCAAGTGGATAAAATTGAAAATATTGTGTCTTGTTAATGTGAACATATATGCATCACTCATTCACACACACACACACACACACACATATATATATATATATATATATATATAAAGAATTAACTGATTTGTTTTTCATCGGAAATTTTCATTATTTCAAAGGTTATTATAGTGGATACTTCGTATTTCAAATAGACGCCCTATTTTTATTTATTAAACAGTGTATATTACACGCATCGGCCTGCGCATTAGAGAAATTTTAATAAAGAGGATGCGTTCTCAAATATGCAGGTTAACTGTCATAATATGCATAAGATATATAAGATAACGTTTGAAGTAATAAATATATATATTTGTATATGTGTGTGTGTGTGTGTGTGTGTGTGTGTGTGTGTGTGTGTGTGCGTGATTGCTACCCCAAAATTTCAGTTATTTACACATGTAAACTGATTTATTTAACAAAAGAAAGAACATAATTCAAGAAATTTGGGAAGTCTTTCGGGGTGACCACTTGTAAAAAAAATAAAGACTAAAACTAATGGAAGCCCGAATAATAAAAAGAAGAAAAGCCAAAACTCATTAACCTCAACTATGAATACCGCTACAATGTGTCGGCCGTGTTTGGAAATAAAAAATTATTTCGATAACTCTAGATAAGTCAGTTATGTGCCATGTGGGATACATGCGCAGGCGATCATTTATCTTTCGATACATGACTGACGAGGCAGATTTTTTTTTTCGCAGTAGATTGCCATTTCTTTCTACGGTTGACCATTTGCTATCCAAGGCTATAGAACCCGGTCTGTCCTGCTATTTACCTATAGTTGGTGGGAGAAGAAGTGGATTCATACCTTTCCTAAGGGGATTAGCATGTAAGTGAATGTAATGGATTCGAATGATTACAAATATAAAAAAAAATCTATACATTCAAAAATAAAAAGTCAATGGCTTAAAGAATAGCCGAAAACTCTCGGATATACACAGGACATTTGGACATATTATGTCCAGAAAAGAAAACGTGTACGAACGGAAGAAAAATTAAATAAAAACTTAATAACAGTACATTTTCAGTTATCTTTAATGAAACATATCTATCTATCTATTTATCTAAATATATATATATATATATATATATATATATATATATATATATATATATATATAATCTCGTAAATGATATAATTTTAGCGCATGCGCACATGCTTTTTTATCTGGATATCTTGGTGGTGTACGTACATTCGTGTCTACAGGCCGCTATCTCCATTTCTGAAATGGAATCTCAAACACTCCATATATTCTCTCCCCTCTTCTCGCCGACACTCTCTAATCAACCCATCATATAAGCCGAGATTCCTCTTGCTGATACACCATATCAACACAAGGAGAGATCAGTTAAACCCCGCCCCACATCCCTGCTGGAAGAGGTGAAGGATGGTGAGGCAAAAGCAAAAGATGAGAGGAAGCTGTAAGAGTCTGACGTCACTTCCTTCTAGAGACTTATCGCGAGGAAACTCTCTCCGTCTCTTACAAAGCCCCAGCGCGCACACTTTGGCGCCGAACATGCAGGCATCATCGAACGATCTGATCTCGCCTCTTCGATTCAGTCAAATCGAATTCCACTTAGATTCCGAAACCGGTTATCGGTTTTCATCTTCGATTACCATCCAGCGTCTTCGAACTTGTGTACTTACATTTCTTTCTGTCTTTTTTTGTTGTTTGCTTGTTTGTTTGATTTCGTTTTTGTTTGCCTCTTTCTTTCTTTTCTAAATTTTGATAATTTCTATTTGCTTTCTTTCTTTTTGAAATTTCTTTCCTACTTAAATATACTTAATATTTTTTGCTTTTCTTTCCTTAAATCGTGCATTGTTTTTTTTTTTTACTTTCATTGATTGCTCGTTTGGTTCTTTGTGTTTGTTTGCGCCTTCTTTCTTTTTCCTTTTGTATTCTTCTTTTCTTTTCCTCCGTCTCTTTTTTATTTTCTTTCTTTCTTTCTTTCTTTCTTTCTTTCTTACGTTTATTTTCAAAGTTCTTTCTTAAATTCTGTTACTGTTTTTCCTTTCTAAATTTAGTTTCTTCCCGTCTTTCTTTTTATGACCTTTTCTCTTTTTGTGAGTTTTTTCCTTCCTTCCTTCCTTCCTTCCTTCCTTCCTTCCTTCCTTCCTTCCTTCCTTCCTTTTTTCTTTGTTTTTCTTTCTTTCTTTGTTTTTCTTTCTTTATTTCTTTCTTTCTTCTTTCTTTCTTTCTTTCTTTCTTTCTTTCTTTCTTTCTTTCTTTCTTTCTTCCCTTTTGTCTTGTGTGCCATATAAGAAAAGTGCTGTCTCCGTTGTTCACAAACCAAAAACCACATAAAAATATTTTTAATTAGACTTTATACTCTTTCTTTCTTTCTTTCTTTCTTTCTTTCTTTCTTTCTTTCTTTCTATTACAGCTTTTTTTTTAAAAAATTATTAATTTATTCATTTATCTATTTATTTATTTTTTAAACATTTCACCCCAAGCAAACCAAGGAGTGCCACTAGCACGCAAGGGGTTACAGAGAGTGAGAACAAGATTAAAGAGGGGGTGTTTGAGGAAAAGATATCGAGAAGGACGTGGATCAAGATGAAGGCATCAGAAGATGTCAATTGACGTTACATATAAATGTTTGAAGATTTTAGCTATCTGGGAAGCAAGTAGGATGAAGGGAGTTCCACCGTCGGGGAGTGCGAAAGAAGAAGCTGTTGGAGTAGAAGTGGCGGTTGCATTTAACTCTTTCGACAGTGAAAGGGTGGGACCTAGATGCCAACCTAGTAGCACGCTTAAAGTCATGCAGTTGGGGCACCTGTGAAAGTAGCTCGTCAAACTGTTGAAAATATTTGTAGAAAGGACAGAGGGAAGCCACATCACGTCTGTGAGAAAGTGACTGTAGTCGAGATGCCAGATCATGACCTATCACATTTTTTTCTAATATAGTTCTTTCTTTCTTAAATTTCTTTTCCAATTTAGTTTATTAATTTACACTAATTCCATTATTCAAACTGTTGTATTCATCTTTGGTGCCATATTGACAAATTTTCGGCTGTTGTACGCTCCGCCTTCTTCAGGTGATTAGAATTTCGAACTGAACCCTTTATTTCGTCCACCGGGGTAGATTGTTCTAGTTTCACGTACCATGCCTCTTCTGGATTTCTCAGTATCATTTAACCCAATTCTCTAAGTTATTGTTTACCTCAGCTGTAGCCAACTATTGAATTCACAACCCTTTGGGTTAAATTCAACCAACGCGTTTATCCACTGGGCCTTCCTTTCTTTCTTTCTTTCTTTCTTTCTTTCTTTCTTTCTTTCTTTCTTTTACTCTATTCCTATTTCCTCTCTTCTTTATTTCTTTCTTTTCTTACTCGCCATTATATTTTTCAAATGAACATTTTACGAACGGTGCTTAAAAGTTTTTCAGCCTGAAACATGAGCCAAAATCCGTATTTTTATGACAAAATACCAGAATATTGATTCCATCAATATTGTGCGTTTCGTGAGATGTTAACTCAGAGCCATGAAATTCTTTATTCTGTCGTCTAAATCATAATGTCGGTTAAGAAGTAAAACATAATGCGACTTCTTTTCAAGCAACCACCCCTTCCTGTTACAAACAGAATTGGCTTCTGGAATAAAGAACATTCCACCCAGTATGCCAACCATCTGCTCGACAATTAGTTCTCACAAAGGACGTACAAGACCGCAATTAAAACACGTCCAATGGACACCTTATTAACACGAAGCACGTGTTCTTTGCGAAAAGACAAATCTTATCCTGTAAGCCATTTTTCCACCAAGAGGGCAATTTAAAATATCATTTCAACCCAGGCTTCTATGTCTATAAAGAAAGACTCTCGTGTTTCTTGTCGGTTAGATCATCAACGGTCTTTTTTCACTAAAACTTGATATAATGGTTTTCCTCGACAATGGCCGGGTGTTGGAGAGGAAATTCTTCATTCGTGAGAAGAGCTTCAGAGTTCATGGACACATACCATCGAAGAAGCATTGGCCTTAAAACAAAAGGTGGGATTCTAACTTACCAAGTAGCTTAATTTTGGCTGGGTTTGCTTTTAGTTGGCCAAAGAAAGGTTCTCACGAAAGTATGTCCAACATCAATTAAAATAAATGACTTTGTCAATTAGATTTAAAAAATTGAAATCTTTCAATCTTACCGCTTCAAATCTACTTCAGTTCTTATAGATGCTTCTGCCATTTTTAATTACATCTTTAATTTATATCAATTATTCTTCATAATAATATTCACCCAATACAGTGCAGAAGAATCACCCAAGATAGAAGCTTACTGAATGCGCTGTGTTGTAAGTGAAGATTGTGTGATTGTGGAAGATAGATAACTATTGACCCAAATGTTGAAGAGGTTAAGATCGTTGTGTTAGGGGAAGTATACACGTGGGAGAGTGTTCCACAAAATAGCTATTCTTGGCAAGAAGCCGTCTGAGTAGAAAATTCCTCCTTACCAATTCAGTACGTAGGGCTGAGGCTTATTTGCTTGGGCCTGTAGACGTAGCAAGGTGGTAATGGTCTGAACTGGTGGCACTAAAGAATCGAGTTTTAGTATTTGCAAAAGAATTTAGTGATAGTGTAGCAATAGGTCTGCGACGATGCGTTGGAGGAAAAGGACCGAAAGGGAGAGAATCAGTCACTTCAGCCACAAGATGCCACTATTCAATCAACAAAACATCGCTGTTTATTCAACACAGCTACTATCTTCATGCTAATTTATTTTAAAAAAATAAAAATGGATATGATTTTGTAAAAAAATATACAAAAAATTGAGAAAAAAAACGAAGTTAGTTGGTAGAAGCGAGCAAAACAAAATTATACAAAATGTGCTAACCGGTTATCCCTCCACACCCCTCAGAACTCGACCGATAAAAGTAAAGTTTTCTGCACAATGACTAAAAAAAAAAATATGAAGCATGAAGAAGAAAGTACACGTGTATGCAATATATACCGAGATGTGTATATTTTTTTTAATTTTTTATAAGTAAATCACATCTCCGAGAGTGGGATGACAATTTGAGTGATGCTAAAGCTGTTAAATATTGCATACATTAATTTCAACTCTTCTTATTAATAATTGCATTGTTTATTACCAGGTAAACTTATATTTGATTGTTCAAAGACGACTTCAACCTATCTAGAAGCGACTTCTCTTGAAAATAGACAGAATTTGGGATCATTGCAGAAAAGGTGTTTATCCCCCAACGATATTCTTCCTGACATGGTTGCTACATGAGGGGATGACCCTCCATCGCTATCAAATGGAGCAACTGAATTTAGGAGAGGAAGTCTTGTAGATGACTCAAGGTCTGTACTTCCTGCAACTGTTACTATTAAGGAAAAAATTGATCGTGTTCACCACATGACGAATGATTATTAATGAAATAGCCAATGCTATTAACATATCCCGTGAGAGAGTTGAGAATATTCTGCACATGAACTTTGCATGACGAAAGTTACTGCTAGGTAGGTGCCACGTCTTCTGACACCTGATCAAGGGTACACCAAGCTGATCACATCACAGGAACATCTGACGTTGCTTGAGGCAGATCTATTTGGTTCCCTTGAAGGTTTCCTAACCCATGATGAGTGTTGCGTTCATCAATTTGACCCAGAAACAAAGAGACAATCCATGCAGTAGAAACACGACTCCCCACTTGCTCCAAAGAAGGCCATGGACCTTCTCCCTTAAATTCAGCTGCCCACTTTTGCACTATTGATTAAGATGGGGCGTCGGCCTCTAATGTAGCAACTATGTCATTTCTATATGTATTTGATAATGACATGATGCCAAATTTTGTCCATTTTCAAGAGAAATCGCTAATCGTTACATTAGAATTATTTGAACAGTCACGTATTAGTTTACCTGTAAAATAAACAATGCAGTTTTCATAAGAATAGCCGAAATTAATGGATGCAAGATTTTCAGCCTATGAACCGTTCAGCCGACCCTCGTAATTCCCAAAACGCTACATTGTGCTTGAATTAAGAAGGTTGTCATGGTTTAAAGAGAATAGTTTCAAGGACTTTTAAATGATAGCTATAATCTAACCTGCATAGAACTTAGAACATATCGTCTTCAAAGGGCGATACACACTCAAGATTTTGTTTTTTGTGTTGTGCGATTGCAGACCTGATTGTGACGGCACCATTTCTATCATTACAAAAGAGCGATTCTGGTTTTTATTCCATACATTTTTCTCTATCTTGAAATTGGATCAAATGACCTGGTGGGACGTCGTTCTTGAAGCAAACAACGGATTGTATGAACGCGAAGGATCAGGGGAATATTCCATGGTAGAAAAACCTATTTATTTCAACACCGTGTCCGTTTGTAACGAGAAAATTGTTCGAAAATAATTATTCGAAAACAATTCTTTGAAAAAACATTTTTTTGAATTGTAAATTTTTCAAATGGAAATTAATTAAAAGGACAATGATGCTAAATCATAATTATTCAAAATATCTATGTTTGAAATACGTATGTGGTCTTGCTCTGAGAGCTCAATGCTGAATTACCTAGAATTAATAACGAAGGAGGCATGGGGCTTTTTCACAGAAAGTGCCATCCTATCATCCCACATTGGAAATTCTTAGACGCTCTTAATAAAAGAGAAGAGGATTTGAAAAAAAATCATATTACAAAAGTAAGAGCAGGTTGCCAAAATATCAAGAGTGCCAAGAAATACCGTGACGAAAATGGAAAACTTAAAAAATCAGTGACATCCTTTAACGAGTATTCTTCAGTAGTTGATTATTTGTGTACAGTATCAGATAACTTATAAGTTATAAGGATTTTTTTCTTACTAAATTGTTTTGTTAACGATAAATGTATTACGAATAATTATAATTTCTGTATTTCCTTTTTTAATTTTTACATTTTTATTGCAATAAAGAATTTCGCGTTTTGAATAATTATAATTTAGTATAATTTTCCTTTCGATTAATTTTCATTCAAACAATTTACAATTCGAATAAATGTTTTTCAAATAATTCTTTTGGAATACAGTATTTTCCGGATTGCAAGACGCACTTTTTTTCCTAAAACATACCCTGAAAAATACGTTTGCGTCTTCGAATTTAAGGTAACGCCCAGGCTCAAGTAAGCTTGAACAACCACCTAATTGGTTTGACTAATAGGGACGTGGACTGGTATGTTGAGTCATTACACTTTAATGTTAGCAATCTAATTCAGATTTTTATATGAAGTAACCTCAGTACTTAGCTGTTACAAACATTTCTAAGTCTATAAACCTTGCTGGAGCCGAGCCACAACCTTAAACATTCTCTGTTTACTAGCAGCTGCGGGAGCCTTTCTGCTTTTGATCTTGATCTTGGTGTAGATTTTGCTCCCTGTCGTGAAAATATCAGTTACCACCAGGCTATCACACGAGTCACAAACTGTTTTTTTTTGTCCTGGAAATTAATTTTTACATTTTTATTACAATGAAGAATTTTGCATTTCGAATAATTATCATTTAGTATAATTGTCCTTTCGATTAAGTTTCATTCAAACTATTTACAATTCGAATAATTTTTTTTTTCATAATTGTTTTTGAATAATTATTTTCGGACAATGTCCACATAATCTTTTTAAACTAATGTCGGTAGCAACGACTCTTTCCTGTTACAAACAGAATTGGCTTCTGGAATAAAGAACATTCAACTTAGTATACGAACCATCTGCTCTTCAACTAGTTCTCACAAAGGACGTACGAGGCCACAATGAAATAAAGGCTGCCCAATGAATACCTTATTAATACGAAGCACCATTCTATGCGAAATTACAAATCTCACCCTGTAAGCCATTTTTCCACCATGAGGGCAAATTCAAAATATCATTTCAACCCAGCTTCCTGTGCCTATAAAGAATGATACTCGTGTTTCTTGTCGGTTAGATCATCAATGGTCTTTTTTCACTAAAACTTGATAGAATGGTTTTCCTCGACAATGGTGTCGGAGAGGAAATTCTTGACTAGTGAGAAGACCTTCAGCGTTCATGGAAACTTACCATGGAAGATTCATTGTCATTAGGACAAAAGGTGGGACTCTAACTTATAAAGTAGCTTAATTTTGGATGGGTTTCTCTTTTAGTTGGTCAAAGAAAGGTTCTCATGCTAGAAGGTCCAATATCAACTAAAATAGATAACCTTGTCAATTAGATCTGGAAAATATGAAATCTTTCGATGTTTTACCGTGACAAATCTATTGGTGGACGTATAAAAGAGGCGATTTCAGCAGCGAAAACGTGCCTCGAAACCCCTTAATGCCAGCAAAGACTCGAGAAAACGATAGCCAGCCTTATTGGATGTCTTGGACTGATCCCAATTGATCAATTTAGATTCAGTAACGACTTTTTCTACCATCAAATGTACTAAACGAAGACCGTGCTGAATAGTCCTGCTCTTCATTTCACGTCTGTCCGCCATGATTCAGGTTGAAATCGCTATTCATGCTGCCATATTGATTAAATGAGATTGTTTTGTAATCACTATGAAAATTGCAAATGGCTACCGTGGAAATTACACAAGGTCGTTGAATTTGTTTACGGCGAGGAATGAACTTTTCAGTCTTCTATTTATTCTATTTCTTTTTCATAGTGATCCTTTTTTTTCTTTCCTTCGTTTTTTATTCATTTTCTTTCTTTCTTTCTTTCTTTCTTTCTTTCTTTCTTTTGAATTACCATCTCCTTAGCATCTATGTCTTTTTCTTGTTTCTTTTTGACAATAGCTCTTTTTCTTTCTGTCCTCCTCTATTTTTCTCACTCATGGCTTCTTTCTTTCTTTCTTTTTACTTCCTTTCTTTCTTTTGAATTAATATCTCCTCATCCTCCATTACTTTTTGGCTTCTTTTTCCCAGTAATCCTTTTCTTTCTATCATCCTCTCTTTTTTTCATTGCTTCTCTTTTGCTATTCTTTCTTTCCTTCATTTTTTCAGTCTTTCTTTCTTTCTTTCTTTCTTTCTTTCTTTCTTTCTTTCTTTCTTTCTTTCTTTTGAATTAATATCTCCTTACCGTCTATGTCTTTTTGTTTGTTTTTGTTAGTAGCTCTTTTTCTTTCTGTCCTCCTCTATTTTTCTAACTCATGGCTTCTTTCTTTCTTTCTTTCTTTTTACTTCCTTTCTTTCTTTTGAATTACCATCTCCTCATCCTCTGTTACTTTTTTGTTTCTTTTTCCCAGTAATCCTTTTCTTTCTATCATCTTCTCTTTTTTTTCTCTTTCATTGTTTCTCTTTTGTTATTATTTCTTTCTTTCTTCCTTCCTTTCTTTCTTCCTTTCTTTTTCTTTTCTTTCTTTCTTTCTTTATTTCAAATACCATCTCCTCATCCTCTATTACTTTTTCTTGTTTCTTTTTGTCAGTAGTCTTTTTCCTTCTCTCATCCTCTATTTCTACTCTTTCATTGCTTCTCTATCGCTATTGTTTCTTTCTTTCTTCTTCTTTTCCCCCTGATTCTCCGTCTCTTTCTCATTCACGCTTTTCTGTATTCTTCTTTTATGTGCCGTGTCCATTCAGACGATCATGGCTCTCCACTTCTCCCTACTCCTTGTATATCTCAATAAGTTTCATCTCTCTCCCACCTCCCACAGACTACGTTCTGTCATCCACTTGCTTAAGCCCACTAGGTATGACATGCATTGCTTTCCCTTATCCCACTTTCCCTCTATTCGATCTGTGAGTATCAGATTCTCCAGACCCTCTTTTCTCATGACGGGTCCCGGAAACTTCAGCTGACTCTTCCTGATGTTTAATATAAGCTTCCTCCTTGCTTGCATCCTCTCAAAAACCTCATCGTTGCTTTCTCTTCTAATGTCATTCCCAATTTTTACGCATTTTGTTTTGCTTTTGTTTGAAATTTTTTAAACGAAAGACACTTTTTTCAACTCCGCGTGCAATAGTCATAGCTGAATGTTGACTTTCTTTCCATAAAACTGACAACCTTTTCAATACTTTTCAGTTTCAGTCCAGGTTTCATCGCAGTCATGCACCTCGTCGCCATCTTGTTGCAGATGTGTCTCGTTGTCATCCTTTCCTCTTATTTCCATCATCTTTTGCACCAATAAAAGCCATTAGGGTGAAATAAGCAGAAGCAATTATCCAAAGTAAAATTACTGAGAAACAAAAATTTCAAATCAGTTGCATATCAACCAAATAGTTCAAATATTCTCATCAAACTTATGTCCGGATGTGAAGGATTCCGGATATCAAGGATTCCGGATATATGGGATCCTACTGTACTTCTCTTTTCTATACTACTTTTAATCTTCTTTCCTTACCCTCCTATCTTACTACTATGCCTCCTCCTCCTTCCTGTTCTTCCTCCTACTTCGCATTTCTATTCTTTTTCTAGTCCCCACTCTCTATAATAACTATCCGCCTCCTAGTCTTTCTCCTCCTTTCATCATATTCTTCCACCCTATCCTCCTCCTCTCTTTTCCTTTTCTTCTCCTTTTCTTCTCCATCTTCCTTTTCAAATAACTTCTTGTCATCATCGCTTTGACGTGATATTCTTTACATTATTGTACGTTTAATGCATTTCTTATCAGTTTCGAGAAAAATAAATCACTGACCTGCTTTACGACATGCGTTCGTTTATTTTCATCAAAAAGTCAGACACTACAATGCAGTATTCATTTGGCCAAGGAAAGAAAAGCGAGGGAGAAGAAAAAGTGAAAAAAAAAGGGGGTCGGCTATAGAATAACATTTCATCGCACCGAATTCAAGCTTTAAAAAAGAATTCCTATCAAGCAATTTATTTCCAGTTTATATTTATATCCAAACTGCTCCAGTCGGCACAACGAAAAGAATCACATTTGCCCAGATTTCACCGATGATCGAATTTGACTTCTCAGTTACTCAAGTCTTGGTCACTTCTCGTGCCCGCTTTAAAACACACACACACACACACACACACACACACACACATATATATATATATATATATATATAAAGAAATATAGTCTTAAGGTGTGCTATATTTATGGGATAAAGTGCTCACTATCAGAGATAGAGCGGGTGTAAATATAAAAGTGAACATTGAAGTCAACACTTAGAGGCGACAGGCTGTTTCATGCTAGACGCAATCGCCAGGCCACGAGTGTAAATAAAAATGTACAGTATAATAAATAAATAAATAATAAAAACAAGCAAAATAAATTAATCTAAATTAATTCAGGTAAATAAATAAATAAACAAAATGCTCCCGATAAATTAACCGTCAGAAAAAAAAACAAGTAAAGATAATCCATCTAAATAAATAAATGAAGTAATAAACAAATTAAAAACTGTTCCCGCCAAAATAATAGTTTGAATAAACTACGGCAACCAACCCCAAAATTGTATAAATAGCTTTAATTATCTTCCCAAACCAAAACAAAACCATAAAATCAGCGATATAAACAGAGTTTACTAAGTTAATAAGACACTGATTAAAATAAAAATAAATAAGTAAATATATAAGATAAGAAATAAAAAATAAAAATAAAACGAAAAAAAAAGCAAAATAAATTAACCCAAATAAATTAATAAACAAATAAATGACTTCCGGCAAAATAACCCGTAATATAGACTACCCACAATGCACCACTGACCCGTATATATAAATAGCTGAGGTAAAAAAAAAAAAACACTCCTGGCCTGACGATTGCGTCTAGAAACAGTTTGTCGCCTCTAAGCGTTGACTTCAATGTTCTTATATATATATATATATATGTTCATTACATTAGTTGAATGGCTTGCTTCGGCAATTAGTTAGAGATTCGTCTCCAGCTGTGCTGGTTGAACTCCCTGCCAGCTGAGGCAGTGTCGAGGGGCAGAGTCCTGTCTGGGGTGGTAGACAGTTACCCGACTCTGTGTATACGGGGTCTAAGGGGAATTTTTACCCGAGTCTACGAGCTCGGTTTTTTCCCGCATTAAAAAACGGCCTTGTGCCATATCCTGCTTCGCGGGGAAGTAAGGTAAATAACATTGCATTAGTTGAGTTTAACTAAAATATTTTTGTATCTGTATAGAATAATATGATATACCTTTATTCTCAGGCACGCCCGTATGAAATCCCAATCCAGACTAAAACCTTGTTTGTGATTTGCAAAACATTTGAAGAGACCTCAGATTATGAAATCTCCTAGGGTAGTTATCTAAATCTCTTTTAAAAATGCCTGTTCAAGACCATTTTCTGTTTCTTTAACACAGTGAACTCGTGGTTGCATCTTTTCTATTAATTCTCCCCGAATAATGTAAAGTTACTTATCGCAAATATTAATTCACCCCAAGAAATTATAAATTTTAAATCAAAGTTTGTTTCTTTTTTATTAAATTTTTAGCACTCTTTTGATATCATAAATTTTAAGTCAAAATTTGTTTAGCTTGCCTCGCAACAACTCCAACCCTCAGAATGGAAAATTTCCAAAAAGTCAGGTAGTTATTCATATTACGTTAGGGCAGATGATATGACAAGGAATGTTTTACGATTTGGAAAAAAGTCTGTTTTTTGGCTAGTTTATCGGCGTGAGCGCGAACGTAGACCACCACACTTAGAAACAGCGCAACTGAGTCGCCCACATTTAGGAGCGATCACAAAGATCTATCCAACAGGAGTGCAATGGAAGGGCATCGCTCTGAGAAAATTTGCAGTGAATTTTAGTAAATATAAATTATCTTTATTTTGGGGGTGAATTAATATTTGGGGATAAATTAACCAAAAAAAAAAGTGTTTTATACAGCAAGTGCCATGTTCAAATCTTGGAGTGTTTTGTTGTATTCACTTTCGCACAAATACACATGGAGAAGTCATGAATCTGTCTTCGGCCACCAGCTGTAGGCGAAATATCAGAATGTATTTTGTTATCTTGACTTGGATGGCAACACGTCTAAGAAAAGGAATATGGGATTCCAGACATTTTACTAAGCACTCCACTATCATTTCAAATAAAATAATGCAATTCACATATAACATGGGGAGTTTTCATGATCGCCTACGTCCTGGTGGAGCATGGAATCAGAACACATAAACTGGTGTGATCAACTGTTGAACAAGTACGCTCAAAATCTCGGTCACGATGACTGGTGACTTTGTGCTAGCACAAACATCGACGGCTGTGTTTGATTATATCTTGATTATGTTATTATTTTCTCTTCTAGTTAGAAGTCATATTCATTTCAGTTGTTGAAAGTTTTCAAGTGATATGGATTTTATTATTTCGTACAATTCATTGTGGTTTGGTAGCACAAGTCTGCGCAAAAGGAAGAAGGATAGTCCTCACTAAGACCTACAGGATTCATTCGTTCAAAGCCTTTGTTAATATTTGATCTGAGAAAGCGATTGAAGTTGACGGCTTGGATATTTCTGAACGAGTTTTGTGCCATGCAGGACATCCACATGACAGACTTGATCTGATGAAGTTATTTTACAACATGACTCCAGTCTTTACGTTAGCTTTTAGGATATGGGAAAAAGGAAACACTGTTCAAGGTAGGTGCCATACGCGAACATGTCTCTTTCGATCCATGACTGACGAGGTGAAACATTTCCCCGCAATAGCTCGTCATTTCTTTCTGCGGTAGACTAGTTGCCAAACAAGCCTATATAAACGTCTGTCTATTCAACCCATAGCTCGGGGGAGGGAGAAGAGCTGGAATCATTTTTCCCAAGGGTATTTGCGTATAAAGGAATGAAACGAACACGATTAGAACAATAAGGAAAGTGAAACTTACAATCAAAAACATAATGAGGAAATACGGTCTGGAGAATCTAATACTTACAGGACATATTGAAGAGAAGAGAATCGGAGTGTAAATAAACGTTTCACACCACTGCAAATGACCTAATCTGAGGAAAAAAAATAGAAATGGATTATAATATTTCACTCCAAAACGAGTTTGTGAGAATGAATGGCATAACAGCAATAAAAGGGCGAGAAAAAAAAAACTTTGAAAAAATGTTTTTTCAGAATCAAAAGGGAGGAAATATCTTTCTGAATTCCTTGGATGATGACTTATTATTTATACTACTTATATTCGAACTATTGTCCTCATCTTTGTTGTTGTTATCACAACGCTTCATATACTACGACCTTCTTCATGCTTATGTCGATTTGTAACCTACTGGGAATTATGAACTGAACCCTTTACTTATTCTACGGGGATAGTTCTCGTTCCACGGCTAATGTCTAGGAATATTGTCTCGTTCTAATTTTTATTTAGCAATGTTCGGTTATTGTTCACTCATTTCCACTAAGTGCAACTACACACTGCTTAACCCATGGATTGAACTCACAGCCACTATATTACCAAACTCACAAAGTAATGCTTTTATCCACTATAAACGTAGGACATTTTCCTGTAGTGAACTCAGATATTTAAACTTAACCTACCTGCTGATTAGACTGCAACTACTCCTGCAGTTGCTAACTGTCATGTTTTAACTGACGCTACTGCCCATGTCTTCATTGCTGCTGCTAGGTTGAAGCTTTGATGGCATTTCTCTTTCTTCGTGACAAACAGGGAAGTAATAACTTAACAATAGCAAATAAAAATAAGAACTAGACGATATTCTTAGAATTGAGCAGTGGAACGAGAACAGTCTACACCACTTAAATTAAATAAAGTGTTCAGTTCGTTTTTTCCTGTAGGTTATACAGTTCCTGAGGAAGGTCGGAGAGATCAACGACCGAAACGTTACTGGCATTATTTAAATTATCCTCATCTTCCTTGCCATATCCACAACGTTTCGAACGCTGTACATTCCGGCCCAGTGGATAAAGACGTTGGTTAGATCCATTGACTAGACCCACATAGTTGTGAGTTCAAAACCAGGCCACAGCAGTGGTGAACCAAAAATTGGCGAGTTGAATTAAAGGGAAATAACTGAGACATCTGGAAGAGACATGTAATACTGTGTACTTATGACATCAAGACTACAATGGCTTTTGTTCTGTTGGCATCATCACGGCTGACGTTAAACCCCAAAGAGTAATCCACTACGTCTTTTCCACTAACATGAATTGGAGTGACTATATCGAATTAATTGCATCGTCTAATGCAGTGTCGTGCCAGAATATTTTATCGTTAGAATCCATCTTTCACATTTACAAATTCAGCATTCGTTCGTTTATACTGTTGACATATCTGGTCTGGTGCTCCTGCTATACACTTGAAATTCTTGATAAAAGCCAAAGCAGGGTCTGCAATGTAATCGATTCTGACCCGGCATCTCGTCATAACTTGACTTCTCTCTGTCACACCGAGGTGACTTCGCTTCCCACTGTCTTTTCAGCAAAGCTTTTTCCACAAGTGCTCCGACTATATGAATTTAAGTGTGGTACTAGATTGGCATTTAGGTCCCACAATTAATCCTGTTGAAATGCAACAGCCACATCTACTACAGCAGTTTCTTTTCTCGCACTAACCTCCAATCGTTTCCTGGCTTTCCAGATAACTACAATCTTCAAAAATTTAAATGCAATATCAGTCGCGATCTTCTGTCTTCACCATCTTCATTTTTCGTCCTTTTTTCAACCCTCGCGATTCTCAGTAGTCTCTTTCACTTTCACTTTCACTCCCTGTGACGCTATGCGTACTAGTGACATTGCCGCCTTGCTTAAGGTGAAAAGACATATATTTATATATATATATATATATATATATATATATATATATATATATATGTGTTGTGTGTGTGTGTGTGTATGTATGTATGTATATATCAAAAATTTCTCAGAGTAAACCTTTAGAAAAAGACAATATTTATAAATGAAAAAGACAATAGGAAAACTGTAATAGTTGCCGACACGTTTCGTCCAATGTGGACTTTCTCAAAGCAAAAAACGATATGAATTTATTTAAACAAAGTAACTAATAATAACAAAACAAAATGTCCTTAGCAACTGGAAGAATTTAGAGAACGCTATTATATTCATATTGTCAACTGAAAATTACGTCAATTAATGTCATGTGTGGAGACATTTTCTTTCATGAAAATGGTTGAATCCGTCAACACAGCAATAATAACAATATCTCCACACGTGACAGTAATTGACGTAATTTTCAGTTAACAGTATGAAAATAGCATTCTCTAAATTCTTCCAATTGTTAAAGACATTTTGTTTTTGTTATTATTAGTTACTTTGTTTAATAAATTCATTATTACAGTTTTCCTACTGTCTTATATATATATATATATATATATATATATATATATATATATATATATATATATATATTTGCGCTGGAAATTTTCTTGAATTTCCCTACTTCCTTTCGTTATTTTAGGGTTTCCAATACCACTATATGTGTAATAACCAGAGTTTTATTCTGTTTATTACATCCATAGTGGAAAAGATTCATATGTATTTGCTTAATAAATCCCAGCAGTGATATCAAAGGCTACATAAATAACTAGAAATAAACAAAATGTGCAATTCATTTTTATATAAAATCATTTCCATGAATTTTATCGTAAACAAATTTATAATGAATTCTTTAGTAAAATAATTTACAAAGGATTTTTAAGGTAAAATACTGGTTTGCGTCTATTTACACTCATGAGAGAAAATGACATTTTTACTGTTTTCCTTTAAAAGATTCTACCACCGATGTCAAGCTTGTATTGTGCAATTAGAATTATGTTCAATGCTTTTTTTTTCATTGTGAAATAATTTTCAAGCGTTCTTATTGTAAAGTTATTATGAATTTGTGTAATTTTGTGACATACGATGGCCGTTAATAATTAAGTATAACTCAAGACTTCAATGTTAAGATAAAACAGTATCATTTTATTTTATTTTTTCTATAGTATCTTCGGTTCAAAATGTATTAGATCAGATTATGATATAGTTTTATGTAACGTAGTAGGAATTTGTCTTCGTGTTTGCATTTGGAAACAAGTCTTTCGTTCTTTTTTTATTTAGGGGTTTTATTGTTTTAGAAATTTTAATTTTAATTTTTTGTTATAGGCCCAATATTTTTAGGCCCATAACCTTAATATAGCAAAATTTATTTGGTATGCTAAAATTCAGAAGCGAAGAGAGAGTACATAAAAATAGGAATTAAAAGATTCTAGAGTAACTCAAGGTGCATGTTTATTGAATGAAGTGTGAGATGAATGTAAAAGGAAGAAGGAAAATGTGAAAATATTAAGGAAATGTTTTGTGACGTACGGTGGCCGTTAATAATTAAGTATAACTCAAGACTTCAATGTTAAGATAGAACAGTATTTAATTACAACCGCAAATAAATACTTAACAAGAACAAAGAAGTAAAAGTCAACCAAAAATAATTAACCATTTCAGTGAATACCTTGTTAGTAGCGCGGCTCGGCTTAACGTCCGGTAAATCCTAAATCAAACCCAAATCATCGACGCACAATAATTCACACTAATTCGACTGGATAGTTCCGCTCAATAGTCACACAATAATCACTGCAATCAGTAGCCTGTCACCGCTATTTATACACCTGGCGGAAAACATCTGTTCGTAAGTCCAGAGTGTCACGCTCGAATCTCGGTGTTGGTAGTTACTCATTTTCATGCTATATCCTTCTGCAAATTAATTGAAACAACAGCTTTAGTTTCCTTTTCTTTCACGATTTGGTTAGTTTTAGACCCACAGAAGTGACAGGGTGTAACTGATTTCTATTTTTTCCTCATATTAGGTCATTTGTAGTGGTGTGCAGTAATATGAATCTATTTTCGGAGTGTGGGATGAAATTTGTTTGGCCTAGAAAAATAATGCATCATCCGTGATTTCAGATTTCTATCACGCCCAGAAACTATTGCCTCGACTGTCGATTAGTTGTCCTACGGCCACTGCGATGGATGTTACTCCAAGGAAGTGTACGAACACACTGACATGCCTTACCAGTGAGCAAATAAAAAGTACCATAGAGTGGCCCGAAAACTCTCCTGATTTAAATCCAATCGAGAATCTGTGGTCAATCTGCAAGGAAAGACTTTGTAGAATGGACATACAAAGTACTAACATATGCACTGGGTCATGTTGCATTGGAAAACTATTTTTAAAAAAAAAAACAAGTAAATAATCACGGAATTATTGGTTTTGTTTCAATTAATTTGCACAAGAGTGTATAGGACATATAGTAAAATCCTTTACCTCTAAAATTTAAATTCCTCTAGTAAATTCAGTTGCAATGCCTTTCTTGGGTAAAACAAATTCTTTTATCTATATATATATATATACTCATACGAGTAAATGTTAACGATTTCCATTAGTAAAACCTGTATATCAATAATTTAAACTAGTGATTACATTGATCGCATTAAAATAAAATGTAAAATAGTGAATTGAAATCATTTCCAATGGATTTCTGAGGAGAAATAACAAGAAATTTATACACTTAAATCACGTCCACTTCATTTTTTATCGTAAAATAGTTTCAAATGAATTTCTTCGTAGGATATTATTTGCTGATTTATGATATGTGTAATCATTACAGGGAATAAACGTATCCACGTATTTGTTTAATAAATCCTGACATTGATAAATGGTTCGAAAATGATTTTTAATGGATTTCTACTGTAAAATAATTTCGAAAGAACTTATATATATACATATACTTTTAGTATAAATAATTTCCAAAAGAATTTCTATATATATATTTTAGTACGTGTGATGATATTATGACCAAGATATATATATATATATATATATATATATATATATATATATATATATATATATATATATATATATATATATAAATATTTAAGGATTTTTTTATTTATGAATTCTACAGATTTTATGCACAAACACACACACATACACACGCACACACACACATGTGTGTGTGTGTGTGTATGTGTGTGTGTGTGTTGAGATATGTTTCATTGAATAATTTAGACAAATTCTGTCTACTTATTTTGAATTGGACCCTTTCATATTCACAGAAAAGAATTTGGGCGTCATTATTAAAGGAAGAGAGAAAATTACCGATTTGATACATATTCATTTATTCAGAGTACTTTCGACAGTAGCACAATATCCTCATCAGGGTGTTGTTTATTTCATGCCATATATATCTTAGCCACTAAAATGCAAGGGATTATATATGAAAAAGAAAACATTATTAAGAAGAGACAAGACTAGAAGAAACAAAAATTAAGACGTTATAAGATACAGATTGACATTCCATTTAAATTCTTTAAGATCGAAGCAAGAAGCTGCACGATTGTTCTACCAGCAAGAAGTTCGAGGGAAGAAACTGTTAACATAGAACCTACGTTTTGTTGTAACCTAGAAAGTGTCACTGAATGAGGAATAACGAAAGTGGATGTTAGAAATGAAATGGCAATCATTATAGCATCAGCAAAATACAATACTGATATTATAAAAACGTATTGCTGGTAATATTTTTTTTTTTCAAAAATGCATTGCTAATATGTTTTTTTTTCCAAAAATGTATTGCTGATAATATTTTTTTCCAAAAATGCATTGATGTTATTTATTTTTCCAAAAATATATTGCTGATAATTTTTTTCAAAAATGTACTGCTGGTAATAATTTTTTCCCAAAAAGTATTGCTGGCATTAAAACCTATTTTCATACTTTGAAAATGTTTTGACTTTTTTTGTGGGGGGTAACTTTTTGCCCATAGCTGGGACTCTGACAGGTGCTATCACCCTGGGTCTGAATGGATATGCGAACACCAACAATTAAGAGGGGATTCCATGCTCCGTCGAATGCCGTCGGATGTAGTTTATCGTCTTACCCCAGATTGTCAAAATATAGTGTTTTATGTATTAGTTCTTTATATTTGAAATTGCAGTAACCTGGCACTCAATTTCAATCAAGATTTTTTTAAGTGTTGCTATAGAAGGATATGACTATACAACCAAGAAATTCAAGTTTAACATTGGTAGGACTAGCATTTTGCTTGGTGAAAATAATCACATACAGAGTGCCAATGCTTAAATAATAATGTGAAGTTGCCTGTTTTATCGCTACAATCTAAATATTTCTCATCATCTTCAAGTATCACTTATATTATGAGGATTTAGATATGCGAATTGTATCTTTACACAAATAGGTATTAAAACCCCTCCTTCACGAAACAATAATGTAAGATACTTTTAAGAGTTTTACAAATTAAGAAACTGATTACGAAGTTAGATAATTCAAGTGATTATCAGTCATTCTTTCATTTCTTAATGACCAGTGTTTAGAGTTTGACTGTTGGAGGCACGCGACTAGAGTTGAGATTTGTTTTTTATTGGGTTAGGCTGAATAAAAATGTGGAAATTCTATTTTAAAGGCAAGAAAAAAGCCGTTTCGTTTGATAAGACAACGTTGTTTGATTTTTATCTAATCTGGTTACAGCTTCGCTCGATACAGGAATCTTTTTAAGTGAAAACAGACTCTTTTGAGTGGATTTCTCAGCCGGAACGTGTCGGAGCCGAGACAATCGCTTTTTTTCTTCCTTTTATTTAACTTTCAAGTGGAAAATTCTCATGTTTTTCTTCTTAGAATTATGGTTATCTTTATGATGTCTACAGTTATAATTGTTTTCGGATGCCGTTTTTTATCTTATAACTGGGGACATGATAACTCTGGTATCATTCAAACGAATCCCATTTCCCTACACGCAAGCCACCAATCTGCCACTGTGTGGCATACCAATAACGTTTACCGCTGGTGGCCCGCTGTCTCCCGTGGCGTGGAATGTGACTATTTTGTTTCCTGGAAACCCTCCGCATACCGGTAGACGATGGCTCGCGTACCGGCACCGGTACACGTACCACACTTTGAGTAGCACTTCTCTGTTGTACCAAGAGTTTGTGAATTTAAGCACAGTACTTGATTGATGGCAAGGTGTCATCATTTTACAGTCGACATGGCTAAATGTAAGCGTAAGTTCTATGCTAACATTTTCTTCTCTCGCACTTCACGTTTGTGGAACTCCATTCCAGCTTCTTGCTTCCCAAACTAAAGCTGTTCTTAAAAATTTAAATGCAATGTCAATCATTATCAACCGATTTTTTAATTCTTGTTCTTTTATTGTTCTTTTCGTTTGATAAGACAACTTTTTTTGTTGTTTTTTTTTATCTAATTTGGTTACAGCTTCGCTCGATACAGAAATCTTTTTAAATGAAAACAGACTGCTTTGAGTGGATTTGTCAGCCGGAACAATTCGTAACCGAGACAATCGCTTTTTCTTTTTCTTTTCTTTTTTTACTTGTTCCTTTTATTTATCTTTCAAGTGGAAAATCCTCATCTTTTTCTTCTTAGAATTATGGTTGTTTTATGGATGCCGTTTTTTTTATTTATTTTAGACCTGGAGACATAACTCTGGTATCATTCAAACGAACAACAATGTAATCATTGGTGTTATAAAGAAGATTTTTAAGTATAAGTTTTGACAGTCCAAACATTTAAAGGCTTATTATAAAAAGATACAAAAAACAAAAATGAAATAAAAACTACACACATACATCGCATCGGTAGTCAGAAGAATTGGTCACAATGAAGATCAGGTTAGAATTTTTTTATGCTAATGGTAATTCTAACGCTAATATTAGCCGTTTCATTATAAGGAAACATGCATCATTCATTAACTGAGCGACTTGTACTAAACTCGGTTAAAATTTATAAAATCTTTCTCTTAAAAAACCTTTTCAGAAAATAGGTTTCTTAGCAACAGTATCGCTCTTTCCATTATTTGATGTCGGTTTACTTTCTAACCTTTTATTTTACTTAGTTCGGAATGACAACATTTTAATTATATCATTATTTTCTCTTCGAGATACATGTGAAATCTATTTTAGTTCTTATTTGCTATTTGAAGACCTCAACTGATGTGGCTTCTATTATCTGTTGCAGTTCTTTGTCTTTAATTCTATAGCGGCAGTCCATTGTTTCATGTCTGTTTTCATGGATATAAATGGGTTAAATGTAGAAAGCTATAATTAATACCGCATTAATTTTATTCTCTTCCTAGACTGGTTGCCAATCACGGCTAAAGGCTTAGTTCGGTCTACTATCTAACGCATAACAGGCAGGGAAATGGATTCATATCTTTCCCAAGAGTATTTGCGGAACGATATCTCTCGGATATTGAACTCAGCACACCGGTTCCACTTGATACGACGCCAACAGCTCAACTACGCACACATTCAAATAACATATAATATTCAAATATAAAAACAAATCGGGTCACACATGAAAAATAAAATTGTATAATGTACGTGATAAATCTCTATTGTTGAAAACTAATGCGCATTTACAATGTTTAAAAGCATCAATTTAAATTTATCAGAAAATTTTCATGACCTGAAATCCACCTTGTCTTCCCCACTTCAAAAGTTAAAGAGTAGAGAAGAATGGGAGCTTTTGCCATGGTTGTCTGACGGTCTAGGAGAAGGAAACTCTGATTTTTTGAAAATAAAACAATAGAGAAAGTAACGCCCTATAAGTAATGTCAATTAACAGAAAAATAAAGAAAAGGAATCTGTGGAGAGCCATGACAGCATACATCCTGCAGTCACATAGTATTAATGAAAAGATCAAAGAGTTAGTCTAGCAGATGATTAATATTAAGGGGGTGAGTTCAATCCTAATCGGATGCGCTGTACCTGTGAATTGTACATTAATTTCCATTGAATTTCTTTTTCAATCATTGCCCTATCCCGATATAGTGATTTTCTAAGCGCGGCTCAGATATGGCACAAGGCCGAAAGAATGGGGACACCCAGTGAGGATCGAACTCACTACTCAGTCGTAACTGGTCTATCAAGACAAGCCTTCTAACAATTACACCACATCGAGGTGTCCTGTCCTATCCCGATATATGTAATCATTAACGTGAACAAAGGTATCCACGTACACGCAAGCCACCAATCTGCCACTGTGTGGCATACCAATAGCGTTTACCGCTGGTGGCCCGCTGTCACCCGTGGCGTGGAATGTGACTCCTTTGTTTCCTGGAAACTCTCCGCTCACCGTTAGACGATGGCTCGTGTATCGGCACAGGTACACGTACCACACTTTGAGTAGCACTTCTCTATGGTACCAAGAGTTTATGAATTTAAGCACAGTATTTAATTGGCGGCAAGGTCCCATCATTTTACAGTCAATATAGCTAAATATAAGCGTAAGTTCTATGCTAACATTTTCTTCTATCGTTTGTGGAACTCTCTCTACAGCTTCTTGCTTCCCAAACCAAATCTGTTCTTAAAAATTTAAATGCAATGTCAATCATTATCTTCCGATTTCTTAATTCTTGTTCTTTTATTGTCCTTTCTTCTTAATAGTATATTTTCATCATATTCATTAACAATCAGTAACCTCTTCCGTCTTAGTGGCTTTATTGCCTTTATTGGGGTGAAATTATTAAAAAAAAAAAAGAATTTTATGTTTGCAACATTCTAAAAACGAATACATTTAAAACTAATGCAATGCTATATGTATCACTTAGAAATTTATGACAATGGATAACTGTTCCTTTTTTTTTTAATTTTATTTTATTTATTTATTTATTTTTTTTTTTTTGGTGGACACGAAGGTTTACCAAAGCTTTACTTTCCTAGGATTTAAGTATTTCCCTCTATCACTTAGACCTAATCAGAATCCTATCTTTAAGGAATAATGCAAAAGCAACTTTTTTATCGTTAAAATCTGAGCATTTATTACCATGTCTAAGTATCTCTTACGTTGTACAGATATATGAACGGTATATTGCCTTGGAAGAATCCACAAATTAAAAACTCGAAACAATAACGGTAGAGAATTTTTTTTAAAGAGCCATACAAATTAAGAAGCTGATAACAAAGGGAGATAATACAGTTGTTTAGAGCAGTGCTTATCAACATTTTTCAACATATGGATCATTTTTTTCTTCAAAAATTTAAATGAAGCGCTCCTACTTTTACTTTTAGGCTGTTCAATTTTTCCACTAAAATACTCAATAAAAAGACAACGTCGTCTATTTACACTTTAAAACTTATTTAAGGTGAACAAGAATAAACACAAGATATCAGTCTGAGTCCATTCAGCTAGTGACTACCTTGATCTTGGTATTTCTAACACAAGATATCATAATCAATTTTGCTATAATAATTTCTGAGAGTTCATCTGCTGTTGAGATATAATTTATTTCTTTTTCTACTGAAGACATCCACAACAGTCGAAAATCCAGATTCCACTATACAGGAAACAAATGATGCTTCCTTCTACATGTTGAAAAATATTTGGTTGTGAGTCCTTTATTGATATGTAGGCAAAGACACCTTCTTTGTCAAACTCTTCTCAATTATAGCACTGCATAATATCTACGTAATTTTGAAATTTTCAAATATAATACGCATGTGTGTCAAATATGAATAATTTAGCTACATTTTCGTGAAATGGTTAAAAATGTTTATGGCTACGAATACTCTGTAGACCACTAGAAATGCTATGTGGACCACTAGAAATGCTATGTGGACCACTAGAAATGCTATGTGGAGCACCGGTGGTCCACCTCGACCACGTTGGGAAACACTGGCTTTAGCCGCTAAAAAGTTTTGCATCTGAATTCTTTACTATTTTGCACCAGTAACTACCAATGTCATTTCGTTAATGACGATTGCAACATTTACATGCCATCGATCAATCAGATACGGATGAGAAATATCGAGACATTAATGGCGAGTAACACAATAATTACTGAGATGATGACGATGGCAAACGCAATGTGAATATTGATGACGCATTTACTAAATGACGTCGTCGACGGCTATTTTGCCCAACCGAATAAAGATAAGCTAACTAATGTCTCTAGGCTGGGGAGCAAAAGATGTCAGGGTCAGTTTATAATGACCAGACACGAGGAAGTGAACGAGGAGGGCCAGGCGGCGGTCAACGCGGCTTGTAGAGGGTAGGAACTTTGCTTGTTTTTACACCATTTAATCTTAATAAGGCACCGAAGAAGATTAGGATCATTGTAATTCGATTTTCAGCTCGAGTATCGAAGATCAAATTCGAGATTTCCAAATTGTTGGTAAAAGTGTAATTAGGTATGGAACACCTCTCTGTGGGTTCGTCATTGAATAGGGAAAAGAGATCGTATCGAAAAAAAATGTTCGAAAATGATTGTTCGAAAACAATTATTCGAAAACAATTATGCGAAAAACATTTATTCAGATTGTAAATTGTTTGAATGAAAATTAATCGAAACGACAATTATACTAAATGATAATTATTCGAAATGCAAAATTCTTTATTGCAATAAAAATGTAAAAATTAATTTCCAGGACAAAAAAGTTTGTGATTCGTGTGACAGCCTTGTGGTAACTGATATTTTCTCGACAGTGAGCAAAACCTACATCATCAAGATCAAAAGCAGAAGGGATCTCGCAGCTGAAAGTAAACAAACAATGTTTAAGGTTGTGGCTCGGCTCCAGGAAGGTTTATAGACTCGGAAATGCTTGTAACAGCTAAGTACTGAGGTTACTTCATATAAAAGGCTGAATTAGATAGCTAACATTATAGTGTCATGACTCAACATATCAATCCACGCCCCTATCAGTCAATCCAATTAGATGACTGTTCAAGCTTACTTGAGCCTGGGCGTTGACTTACATTCGTCTTGGAAGACTCACACATATTTTACACGGTATTTTTTAGGGAAAAAGTGCGTCTTGCAAGCCGGAAAATATGGTCTTCAAAAACTATTATCCAAAAAAAGATTTATTTGAATTTTAAATTGTTTGAATGAAATAGAACGGGCAATTGTGCTAAATGATAATTATTTTTATTATTCGGACTATTGTGCTCATCTTTGTCACCATATTTATTACAACGTTTCGGCCGTTGTACGCTCCGGCCTTTTTCAGGTGGTTGGAATGTCGAACTGAAGCCGTTATTTCGCTCACTGGGGTAGACTGTTCTAGTTCCACGTGCCATGTCCAATGGATGTCAGTTATCAGTTATCTCCTGTTACTTTCCCTCTGAAATTTCTCTACTGCCTTAACTGGGTATTGAACTCACACTCTTTGGGTACTGTCACTGGATCTAACTAACGCCTTTATCCACTGTGCCATGTGTCCTAGACAGATACTAAATGATAATATTCAAAATATCTGTTTGAAATACGTATCTGGTCTTGCTTTGAGAGAGACAACGCTCATTTCCCTAGGACTAAAAACTCTGTTGAAGAATGTCATAGGAATTCTTTTTTTGTGTGTGTCATCCCTTCATCCCACAATATGGAAATTCTTAGACAATCTTAAACAAGAACAGGACTTGCAAGAAATTCATACTGCAAAAGTAAGAAAAAGTTGCCAAAATATCAAGAGCGCCAATAAATACCGCGACGTAAATGAAAAACTTAACAATTATTGATATCCTTTAACAAGTACTCTTCAATAGTTGACTATTTGTGTTCAGTATCATATAACTTAAGATTATAAGGATTTTTTCTTACTAAATTTGTGTTACTAATTTGTATTTCAAATAATTATCATCTGTGTATTTCCGATTTTAATTTTTACATTTTTATTAAAATTTTGCATTTTTGAATAATTATCATTTAGATTAATTGTCCTTTCGATTAGTTTTCATTCAAACAATTTACGAATCGAATAAATGTTTTTGAATAATTGTTTTCAAAGAACTATTTTCGAGCAATGTTCAAGTAATTGAAAGAGATAATGTTTGCCAGTTTTATGGTTTGGTTTGGCTTGTTATACAGCATATCAACCTTGGGTTATTTTATGCCGACAAGATCTTTATTGCTGGTAATTTTATTAAAGTATTTTTATTAATATTTTTTCCAAAAAATATTGCTGGTAATAATAAATTGCTGGTAATAATTTTTCTTCAAAAACTTATTGCTCGTAATAACTTATTAGAAAAATGTTTTACTGGTATTAAAACCTATTTTGACCACAGTTTGGGGGTAAAATTTTTACCCATACCTGAGACCCTGACAGGTGCTACCACCCTTGAGCAGAGGCCTTGCTGTCGGATGTAGTTCATCGTCAAACCCAGGAAAAAATTTAAAATTTCATTCCTGATGAGGGCATATGAAAATCAGTCTTAGTCTGGGATATCCTTCTTTAAGCCTCATGTTGACGTTCTGCATGAAGGTCGCATCAATACTGGAAAGAGCGATAACAGTTAGTGGACATGAGATATTCTGAATAAAATATTTAAAAAATAATTAACCGCCTATTGCACCGGCTATTCGCTGTATGAATTTCGAAAATTTTCATTCAAAGGATACTTCTTCTTCTTCTTCTTCTTCTTCTTCTTCTTCTTCTTCTTCTTCTTCTTCTTCTTCTCCTTTTTGCTGCGATATATGTGTTCTTCTTGTATTCATTTTGTTCGATCCATCAGCATCCTTCTGTAGAACCACATTACCATTGGTTCAAGATTCTTCTTCATCTGTAATAAGATCGTCCAGCATTCACTGCCATGGACGAGGAGGAGGAGGTCTGATATTACATAACAATTCAGTTCTCTTTTTTTTGCTTCTATCGAGATTTTCTGGTTTACTGGTTTAATAAAATAGTTGTTTTATAGGGAAGGTTTTTATCTTTAACTCATTTTCTTCAAATGCCGCTTTGAAACTTACCTAACCATTAATTGGTGACGGAAAAAAAAACAATGTCTGTATGGAAATGACTTTGCTTAGGGCTTCACTGGTTCTAGCATCCATTACACTTTTCATACCGACTAGAATGTTCTGTTTAAGAGTCGCCTTTTGATGAGTTCACGAATCTGCAGTTTGAAATCTGTTCAATGGCTATTTTAGGTAAGAAAAGCAAAAACTAATCCCTAACGAGGATAATCTTGAAGCTAGCGCAGACCTGCTTGATGCGGTATTTTATCCGCACGCTATAAAAAAACCTACCTTACAAGTGACAATTCCTGACACATGCTCGACAAAGTTCTCTCTAATAGTCTGTCAAGTTATATAAAAGGGGTACTACCGAGTCTCGCAATATAGAAAATAATGATTAACACTATCCAAATTATACATATATAGTGGACACTCCCGTCGTCTTCGACGGATGAGAGTCAAGCAGCTCAGTTCCGAGGAACCGACAGCCAGACACCAGCGAATATGATTTTATTATAGTGGTAAAGGATTTCTGCCGAACCAACCACGAACTTGAAGGGTCAAATACACGTGCCACAAGGTCCCCAAAGTCTGTTGTCCTTCTGCTAGACCAGTTGCCATCCAAGATTATAGAACACAGCCTGTCCTGCTATTTACACATAATTACAGGAAGAAATGGATTAATACCTTTACCAAGGGTATTCGCACGTAAGAGAATGTAATGGATTCGACTGAATTCGAATATATATATATATATATATATATATATATATATATATATATATATATATATATGAATAAAATATAGATTAAACGCGAAAGAATAACCGGGTATGGAACATAAACGAAACGTTTATAAATTTGACAGGTTTCTCTTTTAATTAGACTTTATCAGGAATATTTACGAATTTCCAAGATTTTCTGTTAAAGCTTAAGTAAAAGGGAAACGTGTTAAATTTATAAATATTACCCATTTGTTCTTTATTCTATATATATATATATATGATATATTGTGTGATATAGGCAGTAATCCTTCTTTCAAGGTGCTTTTATTTATTTTTTTATATAATTTCTCATGCGAACTTTTCAGATGATAAATTCCGAAAGTTCTTCTTTTTTTTTTTATCCGAGCGCTTTCGGCGATACATTTAGCCATTTTCAAGGATTAAATATTTTAACTGTTAAATAAGAAATAGTTTGTTGCATGTATGTTTTATAAAATATTTTCAATTTTAAAAACACGTTCAAGATATTGTGTCCTTTTTCATAGTTTGTTACTACATATCGTGTTTCGTCCCCTGATTTACTTTATCAAGGTAAGTATAAGGATTTTATTTTGCAAAATCTATTTATGAACGGAAGTAAAAAAAATGTCGTTAGATTTTCAAATTTTCTAATTTAAGAAGACTTATAAATATTCTTCAGGTAAACTGTTAAAGTCAAAGTAAACAATGAAGGATGATAAATGATTTAATTTAATGTCTAAGAAACGAACGTGTAATTCTTGTTGAATATTTTTCTCTTATATTGTTTATATTTAATTTGTTCCATTTTTATGGAATATTGCTGTTATTTATGATCTGGTGCTCTAAGTATCTGCTGTACGCCTCGAGGTCTTCGACAAAATGTAGAGATGAATATGCAATGTGATAGGGCCTGATCTGGCATCTAGTCTGCAGTCGCTTTCTCACAGATTTGTTGTGGCTTCCCTCTGTCTCTTCTATAAGTATTTTCACGCTAACTGTTCCGACGAGTTGCTTTCTCTAGTTCCCAGACTGCAAGAATTTAAGCGACTGACTAGGTTGGCATCTTGTCCCAGGCTTTCAATGTCGAAACGGTTAATTATAACCGTCTCTTCTACTCAAACAGCTTCTTCACTCACACTTCCCGTCTGTGGAATTCTTTTTCTCTTACTTGCTTCCCTGATAACTATAATCTTCAAATATTCAAGTGTAATATCAATCGACATCTTCTGATACCTTGATCTTGTCCCCTATCTTTTTCTTTATCCTCTCCCCAAACAAACCACTTTACTCTTGCTTGCTAGTGGCACTGACGCCTTGCTTGAGGTGAAATGCTTTAAAAAATAGCTTTTTTTTTAACTATTAGGGTCATATATGTTCGTTTAGAAAAGAAATATGTCTTTTAGAAATCCGGCAAGAATTTTCCGTCAAAGCAAGTTAATTTTTCTTTTAACTATGGTATTCTTTAGATCCAAGTGTTTGAAATTTGTTCTATGTATGACTAATGCATTTGATAAATTGTTGCATATAAGATCCTTTTTACCTTGACTTTCGCGTTCTTAAATTTAAAACTTTTGAAAACCTAATGATATTTCTGCTTATAAATACATTTTGCTAAATAAAATACTTACATTTGCCATGATAAATTACATCAGAGGAAGAAACTTGTCGGTAAAGAATAGTTTTACTTTTTGTTTTTATTATATATATATATATATATATATATATATATATATATATATATATATATATATATAAAGTTTTTCTATCTTTTTTTTCTCCTGATGATGTCCATGCTGGTCGAAACTAATCTAATTGAAATAATGAAACAAAAATTATTAATATACAGCCCAGTGTCTTTGACAATTTTAAAAATTTTATTATTTTATATTGTTCAATATATATATATATATATATATATATATATATATATATATCAAATATGTGGTGCAGTTCATTTCATATTACAATGAATCATTCATACAAAAAGTAGATTAGTAAAGTTAATGATTTTATATCATTAACTTTACTAATCTACTTTTTTGTATGAATCATGCAATATATATATATATATATATATATATATATATATATATATATATATATATATATATATATATATAAGCATATTATAGTATTAAACTGACCGTCACGATGTAGAGTTGATTCCTGTCTCCGACCTTTGTACAAATCACCTGTATCTGATATTGAACATTCTTAACCCATCATATTCCTATCTCTCTATCTCTATCTCTCTCTCTCTATATATATATATATATATATATATGTGTGTGTGTGTGTGTGTGTGTGTGTGTGTGTGTGTCCTGTTTTGATTATCTATGAATAGCCATGGCAATTTTTTGGGGGGGTGGGGGTAAGTAGTGAAGTAATTTTTCGCTGCTCTCTCCACAGTTTTGAATTCAAAGCCGCACTTCTTTTTAGCGTGTCTGTCATCCGTACAAAGACAACCACGTCTACTTTGCTATTTAGGCCTTAGCTTGGGGCATGTCAAAACAAGCAGATAGATTCTTTTCCAATGATATTTATGCGATGTGAACACACAACGGAGAAAGAAAGTCTTGAATTCGGCTTGATGATTTCCCTTTCTGATGAAAGTTAGGCTAAGCACAAATTTACTCATGACTCAACATTGATATTCAGCGAAAGAGACCAGCTCATTAACCATTACGTCACAAAAAGATTCGCTCTAAGGCAAAACACGGACATTTAAGTTTAACTGCACTTGTAACCGATCCGCCATTATCAGTTTCAGTTAGGGATTGTTTCTAAATACGCTTTCCGCTTCAATACGTGTAAAAGTCAGAAATAATCACATTGAAATAATACACCAACACAGTGGATATTTTAAAGTCATTGTGAACTCCCTGATCTTGTATCTTTTTGCATAGTATGTGCTTTACCAAGGATTATATACAGACTTATTTTTTTAACATCAATTCATTCCGAGCAAGGCGATAAAGTCACTAAGACGCAAATCACTACTGGGGATGAAAGAGACTGAGATGACTTTAGAAGGTACCGGAAATCCCCGTCCTGGGTATGGCGATAAACTACATCCGCTTCCTAGGTACGACGATAAACTAAATCCACGTCCTGGGTAAGACGATAAAGTACATCTACCTCTTACGTAAGACGATAGACTACATCCGCGTCCTGGGCAAGACAATAAACTACATCCGCGTCCTGGGTAAGACAGTAAACTACATCCGTGCCCTGGGTAAGACGATAAACTACATTTACCTCTTACGTAAGACGATAGACTACATTCGGGTCCTCGGTAAGACGATAAACTCATATTAACGCATATTTGGTCGAGAAAAGATGAATTTATACTTTTCTTAATAGTATAAGTTTGAAAGTGAATATAAGAAACAGGATTTTCAGATTACTCGTTCGAAGAAACTGTCCATTACATCAGAGGTTCCCAACCTTTTTTAGCTCATGGACCACTTTGGACCCAGAACTTTTCTGTACCCCATGAACTTATTATAGTGTAAAAGATTTTTTTTTGTGGCGGCCCATAAACTATAGGCTATATGGGTCTGGTGACCAAGTAAAAATAATAAAATTTCTGTGACCTACCTGTAATTAGCCATGGCCCATTTTCCTAAAGTGGCCATAGGTTAGGTAACACTGCATTACATCACACGCAAGTTCAAGATTAAAAAGTTGACAAACTGATATTTTACCGCCATTTTCAGCCAGTTGGTATTGTAATTTTTGTGTTTGTATTTGTGCGTGAACTTGAAAATCGAGAAAGTAATTAATTATAAAAAAGATTTGATTCTCTGACAGTGTTTGTATGTGTGTGATTATCCACCGGAATATGCGTCCTTGATGACCCCTGTGTACGAATTTTTTGGGGGACTTATAAACCTAATGTCTCAGCACAATTTTTTTACCAGTGCTCATAAAGACGTTGATTAGATCCAGTGACTAGACACAAAGAGTTGTGAGTTCAATACTAGGCCAAAGCAGTAGTGAACCAAAACTTGGAGATGAGTTAAAGGGAAATAACTGAGACATCCGGAAGAGGCATGACACGTGGAACTAGAACAACCTACCCCGGTGGACGAAATAAAGGGTTCGATTCAAAATTACAGTCACCTGAAGAAGGCCGGAGCGTACAACAGCCGAAACGTTGTGAATATGGCAATGGAAATTAAGTCTGGTTTTAACATTTATGACAGCACGCATGCATCATTTCCAAGTTGCTTGATAGCTAATTTGCATATTCAGGTTCGAAATCAGTTTTTAAATAAGGGTTTTGTTACTTGTTTTCATTTAGTTCTTTTTGCGATCTTCATAAACGGGGGATAATTTTGTTTATATCTTTTAAATTTAAATTATTCAGTTATTCTAATAAGGGCATTTTCCGCTTTCAAATTGGAAATCTTAGCACTTACAGTATACCTTGGGAGCAAAGGGAGGTAACCATTATATAAAGGGAAGTAAATAATGCTGTCATTTGAAAGAGTATATTTTCAATTTTGGCAAATTTTATTCTTTATTTTTGGGCGTTTAGGAATAAAATTTAAAATCAAATCAAGAATTAGGATTTTCTCTTTGGCTCTATTGTATTTTCTGACAGTTTTTTTACCTGAGTTACTTTCTGTGCTTTCTGCTGCTTCTGTTATTATATACGCTTATAATTTTCTTTTTGTTATTCCATACCTGATTTTGGCTTTCCTCTGTGCCACAGGAGGTTTTGCCTGATCTGTCATGATATTCCTGCTCTTTTATCCCTCGTCTTTTCGTTATTCGCATATTTTGTGTTTTATAAGGGCTTAATTCTTTAGTCCGCATATTTGTCAACATGCCTCATCTTAATTATTATTTTCTAGTTTCCTAAGGGGAAACAAAACGGTTTATGCTCTATATTTCGCTTAGAAAAAATACATTTAAAAAAAAAATAAATATGAAAAACTTGGGAGCAAATCAGAACCCAAGTATATGTACTTAAATATATGACAAATTATCTATATTGTTTTTTTTTTGTTTTTTTTTTCAAAATACAGTAGAATCCCTGACACTCGGACTAAGACGGCTTTCCGGATATGAAGAATTGGTTACAAAGTCCGGATAAGAGGAATTCCGGATATCAGGGATTCCGGATATCAGGGACACTAAAACGAACAAGCTGATCGCAGATGTTTCTTTATGCAGTAGAATTCCTGAAAACCTAAGAAGACCTTCCTTATATGAGGAATTGGTTACAAAGTCCGGATATGAGGGGTTACATTTAGATTAAAATAAAAGAACTGAAATCAGGTTTAAAATTTATTTTCAATGTTTTATTGTAAACAAAATAAGCTAATGATGAGTGAAATATAACGGAATTGATTTTAAGGAGAAATAAATAAATTATGAAATATTAATGAAAATTCATTAAATTAAGTCTGCCACGTATGCAAAACAAATAATGTAATGAGGATTTTTTAATCGCTGTTGAATGATGATTCTTTCTCTTCTAATGTCATTCTCAACTGTTTCCGCATTTCGTTTTGCTTTTGTTTTTGAAAATTTTTTAAACGAATGACACTTTTTAACTCTGCGTGTGTTATTGCAATCGTCATAGCTGAATGCTGGCTTTCTTTCCATAAAACTGACAACCTTTTCAATAGCTTTTTCAGTTTCAGTCCAGCTTTCATCACAATCATGCATCTCATCGTTGTCTTGTTGCAGATGTGTCGCATTGTCATACTTTCCTCTTATTGCCATCATCTTTTGCACCAATACAAGCCATTAGGGTGAAATAAGCATCAGCAATGATGATTTATTATTAAATTTTCGGAAAAACAGAAACTTCAAATCAGTTACTTATCAGTTTAAATATACACATTAAAATCATATGCGGATAAGCGGGATTCCGGATATGAGGCAATCCGGATATGAGGAATTCCGGATATGAGGGATTCCTCATATGAGGGATTCCGGATATGAGGGATTCCGGATATGAGAGATTCCGGATATGAGGGATTCCGGATATGAGGGATTCCGGATATGAGGGATTCTACTGTAATTCATTTTATGACTTCATATTTTTTAGTCAATTTCTTCAATATCTGTACATTTATTTTTTTTTAACGCCAGTACATTTAATCCTGTAAATACTTATATAATAATTTTATTTTTATTTGATAAATTCTTTATTTCTGATTTTACTATATCCGTTTTATTTCCCTTTATTCCGTTTCGTTTTTAAGATTATCTTGAGCCGTTTGCGCTGCAATCGACATTCCGTAGCCGATAAAATTGGTTCATATCTCCTTGTCTTCCCTCTATATACATAAGTTTTGTTTTTGTTTTTGATTTGGGGGCTTTATGGAAGCGATCGTGTGAGAAAACAAATGTGCTGAGATGTTTTTCGGCAAAATATGATGTCTTGATAAGGCTTCGGCGAAACGCAACGCGCAAACATCTTCGACAGAAAAATGGAACGCAAATCAACATTGAATAGCGGCAGAACTAGAAGCGAAGCTGCTGAACGACAAAAGACAACAGAGACGACGACGATAAGGACGACATGAAGTCGATAAGAAAAAATACGTCACTTCTGACTGAAAACACATATTGATAATAACGAGGAAACAATAACAATGAAGACATTTTGGAGCATGGAAAAATAATAGTAAAAACTAAAACCATCCAAGACTTTAATGATATTGGTCCTGCAAGCAATAAGAAAACAAGATCTATCCTTATCTTTGAATTTAAAAACGGGAGAAATGCTAATGATAAGAATAATAATAGCCGTTTCCTTATAAGGAAACATTCGGCATTCATTGGTTGATCAGCCAATGCTGTTTATCTATAACTTTTTTTCAGACTGATTGACTGATTCGTTTCCTACGGTTTATCAACCCTGTGTAGGTTATTTAAAGCCAGAACATATATTTGGATTGTAATAATTTGTTTTTTTTTTAGATATAATAATGCTTTAGTAATAAAAATCTTACCATTTAACCCATAGATGGGGAGAAGATGTGGATTCATACTTAATCAGAATCTGATAAACAAGCAAGAATTTATAATGTATAAATTGGGAGATCCATTCCATATTACAATTAACATATAAACTGATCCCTCACTCTGTGGCTACAGTATTTTCTAAAAGACATGTTTGTGTAGTTAATCACTATTTCATTCATTGAGTGATTCGTTTTCTAAGGCTAATCAACCCTTTGAAGATTATTTAAAGCAAGAAAATATTTTTAGATTGTAATTTTTTTAGATGATAATGATTTAGTGATACAAGTCTTACTAATTAATCCATAAATGGGGAGAAGAGGTCGATTCATACCTTTCCCAATGGTATTTGCTCGTAAGTGTATATAACGAACCCAACTGGAATTAGAACACGGCTCTCCGATTAACAATTCCAAGGCGTTATCCATTACGCCATCCACACATCCAAACATACAGCACTGGTATCCCTAGTGGTCACCAATCTAGGTACTGGACAGGCTTGACGTTGCTTAACTCCGATGATCGTACAGGAACCGGTGCATCGACATGATGTGGCCATAAGGCACAAGTTTTCAGGAAAAACGGTTTCTCTAGTTTGGTGACTGTTACCCTTGTTACCATTATTAAGGGGGGGGGAAGGTTTCCTTCCTAATCTTTTGTTTCAAGTTGTGTGGAACATCAATATCGTGAGTATTCTATTATTTTTTCTTCGGGTTACATGTGCTATTCATTTCAGTTGCTGCTGTTGTTGAAATTCAAGTGGTTTGGTTTCTGTTATTTTGTATAGTTCTTAGTGATTATGTAGCGCCAGGTCACGAGGTTCACCGAAATATGGTCCTACAGATAGCATTCGCAGAAAGCCGCATTTAACCATTGATCTGAGAATGCGTTTTTTTTTTTTTGTTTTGTTTTTTCATACATTTGAAAGTCTTTCTGTTTTGAACGAGTTTAGCGACATGCATGGCATCCATATGAAAATCTCGAAAAAAATTTGATAAAAAGGCGTTAAAAGGATTAAGAAAATACAAACCAAAAATTCAATGGCTAAGCGAGTGAACCGTTTCGGTAATAGAGAGGAAAATCCTTCTTCGAACTTTGTGGACTGGCGCTACAAGATCACAAAGTTTGTTTTGTTTTATATATATATTAAAAAGAAGAGAAGAGTGATGCCGCAAACGTTTTTGTTTTTTTTAGAAAAAAATATTATGCTTTATTTTCCATAATTTTACTACACGGGTTTCTGGTCTCGTGACCGTCTTCAGGTAAAAGCAGGATTTCCACATATTATTAAAAATAATTAATTTTTTCCTTATGTTTTTAATGTTAAATATTCTCGATATGAGACATTCTCTGTTTTTGTG
Organism: Acanthosepion pharaonis; assembly: GCA_903632075.3. Taxonomy (NCBI): domain Eukaryota; kingdom Metazoa; phylum Mollusca; class Cephalopoda; order Sepiida; family Sepiidae; genus Acanthosepion; species Acanthosepion pharaonis. Next base: position 5,723,139 of record CAHIKZ030001112.1, read on the forward strand.
TTAGTAAAAAAGACATTCGGATTACTAACACAAAAACAGAGAATGTCTCATATCGAAACAATGATACAGGGAGAGCCATAGCTTTCTTGAATAGAGCAAATTTTCAGCAACGAAACACTATGTTTCCCCATAGTCACCGCCACTGTATACAGATTTTCGCCTCATCGATAATTCTTCTAAGTATTTCCTTGATATGGGAATACTTAAATCAAGTTTTCAACTGAAAACAATTGACTATGCATTTCCGCGTTATTTTCTAGTTCATGAGCTGAGAGTTGTGTAGAGCCGCTAGGAACGTAGCTTTTTAACTAATACCACTGTTGCCACTACTGAAAACGCATTGCCCATTGCATAACAGTGCTCACATCCCCTCTTTAGTCTCCGTAAACGTTCAGCAATTAATAAGTGCAATTTTTTTTTTTTTTTTTTTTGGCATAGTGAAGTCAATGATAGACACCTATCTTAAGCTATACAAAAAAAAAAAAATAAAATAAATTCTAACGCCATCAGCCAACATAATAAAATAGGTGACAATACTATTGGGGCGTTCCCCCATCTAACGACAAAATTAGTTATGGCGAAACGCTAAATTCACCGAAGTCCGATGTAAGCGTTTTTATTTTTCTTTCGGACCCCGACGCCCATCTGATCCAGCCATAAATTCAACCCGAACCTGTTGACATCACTTCATATTCATTCAAGTAGGTTCGTTCATCTGTTTAGAGATGGAAGGCGGATAACATTTCCGCTACCACCGACAATACTGATTCGGTTGACATCGCTTTTCACCGGCCTGTTCGCCCTTGTCTCTTCTAAACCAGCGGGAAGCCCCCCTCTTTGCAGACAAACGAGTAAAGCTTCTCCCTAGGCCCCTTTTGCGTGCTTAATAGTTGCTTATTAAGGAAAGTGTCTGACCGGTGATAAGGAATCAACGTCTGTCTTCCCTGCAACTTAATCTCTCGTTCCTTTAAACAAACATACACCAAAAACACACACACACACACACACACACACACACACACATATATATATATATATATATATATATATATATATATACATATACGCGCGGGAAGATAGGGAATATGTTTAATTGTTTGGGCGCACCAAAAAAGTATACAAATAGCGAGAGGAGGAGTCATAGAATATATTTAAATATATATATATATATATATATATATATATATATATATATATATATATATATATATATATATATATTTAAACGATATTTTTAGTGAATACTCATCTTAGAGTCGACGCTTTCTTTATTTATTATTTATTTGTTTTGGTCTACCGGCCTGAATATTCGAGAAATGCTATTAAAAAAAGATGCGGCCTCCGGCAGGATTCAAACCTGTGTCCCCCTTTGCAGAAGAAACTGTCATTTCATATATATATATATATATATATATATATATATATATATATATATATATATAGATAGATAGATAGATAGATAGATAGATAGATAGATATGTATGTATGTGTGTGTGTGTACGTGACCGGTGTGTATGGCGATAATACCCAGCGGCGACAGTCTGTTTCATGCTTAAACGCAGTCTTCAGGCTATCATGGTATTGAGCACTTTAACGCATAAATATATATGACATACATTAAAACTATGTTTTTATATATATATATATATATATATATATATATATATATAGCTGGCCAATTGTATTCGATGATACCCGTCTACTAGTGAGGCTAGCCAATCCCTATTGCTGACGCTCGCTTAGGCGCATTTGTGTTTGTTCAACACCCACACAGACCACTGCCCTGAGCAAAACATAGTTACACTTTCTGAGAGAGATCATGTTATCTAGCGTGATCAACAATTTGAATCAGGCCAGCACGCTCAAATCCTCGGCCACGATGACTTGTGACTTCGTGCTAGCACAGCTATCGACGGCCTTCAAGGCTTACGCCTAACCCAAGACGCTTGGGTCAACCCGTGGTATGGTTTTCAGGTATGGTTTTCGATTATACTTTTTTTCCTGCGAAACATGTTTTGGACCAAACGCGGCTCAGAGAATCCATGTTTGGTGTCTTGTCGCAATAGTGAGTTCCTTGTGAATAACAGTCAATCCAGAGATGGGAAGTCATGTTTTACTGTCTTCCAAAAAAAAGAAGAATCATGCCTGAGAATTTCTCTTTTTTTTTTTATTAGGACATGGACATCAACCGCGACGTGTGATATCCAAGTGTCTTACATACGAGGCGGCTTAAGAATTGCGTCCTTATCACACGAGAGCTTTCCATATTGTGTTTACTTTTACTTCACTGTTTGGCTTCTCGCAACATTTGAGCGTAGCGAAAAGGGCGAATTCTTTCAAGTATTCCAACACGAGACAGAATAAAGAGTTACTTTCTAACATTGCTTCCAAAAGAATTTTAGCAATGTCAGTCAATCCAATGAAAGAAATATGGACAGAATTAGATAGATATTAAAAGAATGTCAGCGCCAGATAAAGAAACTGACAGAAAGACGAATAAATATAAACACCCTAAGATAGAGGAATCGATAAGAGTGGACCGAGATACAAACTATACGTGAACAGACAGAAATAGATAGTAGATAGAAATGGACACACACACACACACTCAAGTATATATATATATATATATATATATATATATATATATATATATATATATATATAATTATAGATAACTAGACTCGTTTCGAAAAACCCTTGAATTTTTGATTTGCTAATAATCAAATCAATCTCGAGGAAAAAAGGTTTTAAAAAAAGAAAGAGCTATAAACATGAACTTCTGCCGACAAAAAAATCGCACAGATGCAGGTCTGAAGCCCAAAGAAAAACCCCGATACGAGTAAACAACTAACTAACAAAAGAGCTCAATACAACCGTAGAGCAGACCTAGATAAACCTAGTGAGCCAGACAAACCTACCTAGGTTTCACCTAAACGATCCGTTTAGGTGAAACCTAGGTAGGCCAAATTCAAATATAATATATATATATATATATATATATATATATATATATATATATATATATATATATATATTGCCAACATATAGCGAATGCAGAGGACAAAATCTACCAAATTTTAGTGTCTTCCAATTCTACCAGCGCGATTACAGAAGTACTGAACAAAGGTAGATTAATAATGAAACATTTTTCATCAATATTTCAAACCCATATTAATCCATGGCATAAATAGATTCTACCAAATTCTCCTTAACATAAACGACATATATAGCCAGTTACGGACTTAACTTTTCATTTGTTTAAAGCATAAGCATCAGCACGTGAAGATAGAAACATTTTGAAAAGCTATGCGAAACTGGTTAAAAGAAAAAAAAAGTAAAGAAAAGGAAAACAACAAATTATTTTTCTAACAAAAAAAATTACTGAAAATCCAATTGTAACAAAGTTTTAATTTTAATACTTCTCCGTAAAAATCCATTTTATAAATAAATATCACTATATTAAATATTAGGTGCCTTTTTTTCCAATTCCCATTTTAGTCTATAGAACAAGCTTTTGTACAGAATCTTTCTAACAATTTTTTTACCTCTCTCTCTCTCTCTCTCTCTCTCTCTCTTTCTGCCATTTCTGCCCCCAATTTTTCTTTGGTTAAATTCCCCATCCCCTCCCTCGTTAGGTGGTCAGGGATATCATTTCTCTGGTGGATGCGGGGTGTCTTTCGTTTCGGGTTTGTTTTTCGTATTTGTTGTTGTGTCTGGATGAGTGTGTGTTTGTGATGAAAGAATGTTTTTTATTATTAAAGTCCTGCATTGATTTCGTCCAGTTAATTGATATTTCAGCCATATTTAAGGATTGTGTGTTTTTTTTATTACTAACATTATTTTATTTGCACTATTTCCATTGTTCGAACTGTCATCCTCATCTTTGTTACCATATTTATCACAACGTCTCGGCCGTTGTACGCTCCGGCCTTCTTCAGGCGGTTAGAATGTCGAACTGAACCGTTTATTTTGCTCTTCTAGTTCCACGTGCCATGTCTAATGGATGTCAGTTATCAGTTATCTCCTGTTAATTCCCCTCTCCAAGTTCTCCACTGACTTAACCGGGTATTGAACCCACACTCTTTGGGTCCTGTCACTAACGCCTTTATCCACAGTGCCTTGCTTTTGATTTCTTGTAAATAGTTTACATATTGTAAATACTCACTGGTGCTAGTTTATAAACTGTTGTTTTATCCCCCCCACCCCGAAAAACAATGAATTGTACATATGGGGACTAGTTGGGAATTTGATAGAGACCATGTGGTATTATGGTGAATGATGTTAGAATGGTAAGTAAGCATGCGTTGTTTTGGTGTTAGGAATTGTGGGATATGTTTGGGTCAGTGTTTGCGGCTAGGGAATTTTTAATGTTAAGACAGATGAAGACCGTCCTTTTCCCCATTCCCCACTTTCGTTTTCTGCCACATTTTCTGTATTGAAGCGAAAATAAATATTGCTCTTCGCTATGGTATCTCGACATTTTTCTTTTAATTTAAGCGCAGTCTTTTTATACAAATACTTTCACGGTAATTGCTCCGATGAGCTGCTTTCGCTGGTTCCCAGACTTCATTAATTTAAGCGTTCAACTAGGCTGGCATCTCGCTCTCATCCTTTCACTGTCGAAACTGTTAAATGTAGCCGTCTCTTCTACTCCAACAGCTTCATGTCTCGACCCTCTCGCCTGTGGAACTCCCTCCCCTTTTCCTGTTTCCTATAATTTCCAACTATTCAATTGTAATGTCAATCGGCATCTCCAGATGCCATGATCTATCGCCTAACCTTCTCTTCATTCTTTCCTACATTACTCGTCTTTGCTCTCGCTCCAAATCTTTGTAACCCCTTGCGTGCTAGTGGCTTCCCGCCTTGCTTGGGGTGAAACGCTTAAAAAAAAGTACTGGATTGGCGTCGAGGTCTTACCAATTTAGAGTTGAGTTTGCTAGATGTAACCGTAAGTTCTATGCTAACAGTTTCTTCTCTCGCACTTCTCGATTGTGGAACTCTTTTCCGACTCCAGCCAACTTTAATTTTCCACAATGTAAACGCAATGTCAATCTCTTTCTACTGTCTTGATTATTCTTCACTTGTTCTTGATACTTAGTAGAGTTTCTCATTTCTTCATCTATCACACCCAGTAACCCCTTGTGTTTTGTGATTTTACTGCTTTGTCTAGGATGAAATGATTAGGATATATATATATATATATATATATATATATATATATATATATATATATATATATCAACAAAGGCTCACTTCTTAGATTGAATTTCCTTCATGCGCCGCATCTCTTCAGGACGCAGGCAGTCATGTCCCTCCACAACTTCCTATCCAATGTCGCTCTAAGCAATGTTTGCTCGCTTACTATCTTTCCCAATATTTTCTCTGCAATCCATTTACACTAGCTCGTTTGATCTTTCTCTTGAATTCAGTATATCTTGTGTGTATCAAATTATCCAAGCCCTCTTTCCTCATCATCTGTCATGAAATTTCTACAATTTATTTCTGATCCTAATCAAATATGTCCTTTTCGTCCGCATTTCCTTTAAATCTTTCTTCTTGATAATATATATTCTGTCCATCTGCACTTCTTAAAAAAAGGTTAGTAAGGAAATCCCCTGGAAAGAGCGATAACAGCTGACTTGAAAAACCTATTTTTCAAAATAATTGTTTGAAGAGAAATATTTTATAAATTTCAACAGACAGCAGCACTGGCTGCTCAGTCAATGAATGTCAAATGTTTCTTTATAAGGAAACTGCTAATATCACCATGATCAATGGCATAACGGTCGGAAAATATGAATCCATTATCCGGGGCGGGATTAAATTCACATTACATAGTAAACAGGTTTTGCTTCAACAAATTAAGCCTAACGTGCGTGACATACACGCAAACACTCAGACAATTAGGCTCTCGAACGTCTCACATATCGAACAAATTGGTTTTCAAACAGAATATTTGAAATGAAAATGTCTCGTTTATCGAACAAAATTTCAGTTCTCGAACAACTTTGCCGAACCGAGTTTACTCGAGTTTACCCGAACGGAATCATTTCTTAATTGACCGCCGTGTTGTATACATTCGTGTGTTTCCTTTCCTAATTTTATTGTACTGTGCATTTTTTTATTCTCTTCATTAGTCCTTAGTCATGGCTCCAAAGAAAGCTAGCAGTGATACTGGTAAAGAAAAAAGAAAAGTTAAGAAAAAAAAAAATTGTTGATGATATTGTCTCTTCCTACTCAGTTTCAAATGTCAAAATCAACGATCTATACTATTCTTATAAATAAAGAGACGATCATGTCTTTCCTTCATCTTTCCAAACAATACCACCATCTCTTTCCTTTCCCTTCCACTTACACCATCACCCCTCCTACATGCAGGTAAGATAAAATTAAAGTATTCGTCTATATTTTATCTATTTAGTATTAGGTTTATTTATTCATTTCTTCGATATAATCATTTTGTTTTGTGTATAAACCTGTGCACAAAATACTGTTTTAAATGTTTAAATAGACATCTTAGGACCAGAAACTGATTAATCCATTTTACATTGATTCCTATTAGAAAAATAGTTTCGGTTTACGAACATTTCGGGTTACGAACGGGCTTCAGGGACATATTAAATTCGTGAACCGAGGTTCCACTGTATTATTATTATTATTATTTGGTTTTCTTTTTTAAGAGGGGGAAAAGACACAGCCGAATCAAATCGAATTCATTACTTAAAATTCTTGATATTATCTTGTCATTGGTGAAATGTTATGTAATATCAATCCACTTATATGGTAGTGAATTCTGGATAATTTCCTCTCAGATGAAGAGAAAAATGGAGGCAACAAAAATGTGCTTCTGAAAAGGAACCAGCTTCTGAAAGAAGGAAGCACATTTCTGAAAGAATGAACCACATTTCGGGAAAGAAGAACCCAGATTTCTGAAAGAAGAACCCAGATTTCTGAAAGAATGAACCACATTTCGAGAAAGAATGAACCAGATTTCGGGAAAGAAGGAAGTGGATTTCTGAAAGAATGAACCACATTTCGAGAAAGAAGAACCCAGATTTCTGAAAGAATGGGGACGCAGATTTCGCCAAAGACTGAACGACATTTACCACGGAACCAAAGAGACAAATTACTGAAAGAATGCTGTTCATTTCGCTGCTCCGTTCCGGATTTCTGAAAGACGAACCCAGATTTCAGTCGTAAAAGGACGACCAGATTTCTGAAAAATGAATGTTCTAACCATTTCAGGTGGGGGAAGATTTGAAGTTTTCCCAACTATCCAACGCCTGAAAGAATGAATCTGATCCATTTCGGGAACGTTGTGAAGCAGATTTTAGGAAAGAAGAGATCAAGATAGTTGAAAGAAGGAAGCACATCGGGTGAAAGAATGAACCACATCAAAGGAATGAACCACAAATTGCATAAAAAAAAGGAAATGAAAACTCAAAAGTTCAAGATATTTCTAAAAAAAGGAACAAAGATTTATGAGTTGTTCGAATGAGGACACGTCTATTTCGACGCGATGGAAGGAACGTTGTTTTCCGAAGGAAGTTTTAACCCAGTTGTTTTCTTTAAAAAATTGGTTTTTTCGGTGTGTTTCTGAAAAAATGAAAAAAAAAAACTTATTTTTGAAGGTCTGGAAAGAAGGAAGCAATTTTCTTGGATTGAAGAAGAGTCCGGAGATTTCTGAAAGAAGGAAGCACATTTCAACTGGAAAGAATGAAACCACATTTCAACTCAAAGAAGAACTCGCTGCCGCTTTCTGAAAAAACCGGGGTGGGGAAGCAGATTTCTGAAAAGAATGAACCACATTTCGGGAAAGAAGGAAGCAGATTTTTCCAAGAAGAACCCAGATTTCTGAAAGAAGGAAGCACATTTCTGAAAGAATGAACCACATTTCGGGAGCTTTTCATACCTATTTCTGAAAGAAGATCCTTCCGTCATTCACCACTAAAACCAATGATGTATTAGATTTCTGGACGAATGAACCACATTTCAGAAAAAAAAAAAATATCTTGATTAACTAAAAAAAATTATCTTTTCTAGATTTCTTCCTCTTAAAGAAGTTATCATTTTTCTGCAAAAGAATGGAACCACCTTTCGGGAAAGAAGGACTTCGTCCGTTTCTGAAAGAATGAACCGAATGGGTTCTTTTTAAAACGGCCAAACGTCGGAAAAAGAAGATTTCTGAAAAGTTCCCAGATTTCTGAAAGAAGGAATTTTATTTCAGGAAAGAATGAACGAAATTTCAGTGGAAAGTGCGGCTTTTAATTTTTCAGATCTATCCAAAGCCCTTTAGTTCACCACTGTTTTCCGTCACTTATCGAAATAAAGGAGCAGATTTCAGTGAAAGAAGAACCCAGATTTCTGCCAAAACAAGGATACATTTTATCCTCAGAAATTGAATGAACCACATTTCGCCATTTGGAAAAAAGGATCCTTTATCCATTTTCTGAAAGAAGAACATCCATATTTTAAAAGAAGGAAGCTTTTCTTTTTCTGAAAGAATGAACCACATTTCGGGAAAGAAGGAAGCAGATTTCTGAAAGAAGAACCCAGATTTCTGAAAGAAGGAAGCACATTTCTGAAAGAATGAACCACATTTCGGGAAAGAAGAACCCAGATTTCTGAAAGAAGGAAGCAGATTTCTGAAAGAATGAACCACATTTAGGGAAAGAAGGAAGCAGATTTCTGAAAGAAGGAGCCATATTTCTACTTCTGAAAGAAGGATGCTGAGAATGCCATGAAAATAAAAAGGAAACATAACTTGATTCAGAAAGAGAGTTGAGATTTCTCGGGTACACAACAAGGAAGGAGGCCTTGGTAAATTTGACACACGCATGACAGGACTGAAGGAAAGAGTAATAAAGTAGTGGGTCGAATATCTTGTCGAAGAAGACTGGGTAAATCGCTAATTGATACACGAGGTGAGGTAGTAAGAAGACCAGCATGGCTAGCGCTACAACGGACAAGGATTTGTCGGGAGACAAGATCACTCACGTCCTGAAGGGACACGTCACAGAAGACATTGCTGCTTTGTGCGATTTGCCTATTTAATAATTGGCCTACAATACTGGGGTGAGACCGGTACGTTTAAAATGTTAGGAGTCGGACCATAAGATCAAGTCAATTTGTCAGGTAGGCGACATCTTGATAATATATTTGCTTTTGTCAATCGTTATCTTCTATCTTCTTAATTCTTGTTCTTTTATTGTTTTTACTATATCTAATAATAATATTTTTCTTTTTTTCTTTTTTTTAATTTCTTTCGTCTTAGTACCTTTATTGACCTTTATTTGGCATGAACTGATAAATAAAATAACTGCCATCATTGTTTTCATTCCAATTCCAGATGACAATTTCTGATTGGGAAATGTTTACCGTAAGCCATACTTCTTGGAACACTTGGTAAATAATTTTAATTTTTTTGTTCAAGTTCATTTTTATCCAGGCTATGAATAATTATATCATCGTCCTAGACCTCAACATCACGCCTCGTCATCGGAAGCCTGACTTCTGGTGAGAAAACAGGAACGCTGTTTTCTGTTAGTGGATTTTTTTAGCATTTGATTGAAAAGGTTCTATTGATTAAGGGCCACTTCTTCGCATCTGTTCTTGTACACGTACAGAGGAAGAAATCAAATAAATTTGGGACCCCATTTGTCAAAAGTTCAACAGAATCTCATAATTATCTGATATTTTTACGGTTTAAAAATTAGCCTTTTTATTTTTATTATTATTTAGACATTTTAGCCTCATTTTTTCTCTCATCGCAGTTGTGGCATTTTACCTTAATTCACATATTGTGGCCATTAATTTCTTTTTTAAAGGTTAATCCAAATTCCTTTTTATCGTCATAAGTAATACACTGGACAATTACTTTGAGGGCATCTCTATGCTGTCAAGTTTAGATACAGGAATATATTGACATCGACTTGTCCTGGGTTTGATGATAAACTACATCCAGCAGCAAGGCCTCTGATCAGGAGGTTTTGAGGAGTGTGAAACCACCTCTTAATTGCTGGTGTTACCAGGTCCACCCTGACCCGGAGGGATAACACCTGTCAGGGTCCCCGCTATGGGAAAATAATTAACCGTCCAAAAGGGGTCAAAACACTATGAAAGTATAAAAATACATTTTAATACCAACAATACTCTTTTGAAAAAATTTATTACCAGCAATAAAAATCTTGTCGGCATTAAATTACCCATTGAGGTGTTGATATACCGTAAAACAAAACAAATCAAATCAAACTGACATCGACAGATATGAATAAACTTATATAAATAAAAAAAAAAAAAAAACAGAGTATTGTAATTATTTACATTATTTACATTGTCCAGACTGTTCTTCTCATCTTTTATTGTCATATTCACGACATTTCGGCCGTTGTACGCTCCGACCTTCTTCAGGATCTGTCTATATTTCTGAGCTAAGGTATTGTCATTATTTACACTACTTACATTGTTCGGACTGTTATCCTCATCTTTATTGTCATATTCATAGTGTTTTGGCTGTTGTACGCTTCGGCCTTTTTCAGATGATATACGTTGTAATTTCGAGCCAACCCTTTATTTCGTCCATAGAGATAGATAGTTCTAGTTCCACGTGCCATGCCTTTTCTGACATAGCCCAGTGGATAAAATCATTAGCTGAAGTAATCCAAAAGTTATTTGCCCCAAAGAGTTGTGAGTTTGATACCTGGCTACAGCAAAGGTGAACAAAACTTGGAGGGTTGAGTTACTAAAGGGAAATAACTGACACTAAGATATCCAGAAAAGGCATGGTACGTGGAACTAGAACAATCTATCCCTGGTGAACGAAATAAAGGGTTCGGTTCGAAATTCCAACGTGTATCACCTGAAGAATGTAGTTATCTCAGTGTACGAAAGAGGAAGAAAGCCTAATTATCTTTACTTATTTTTTAAAAGATTTATTTCACAGCTATACACACATGTAAGATAAAGATAAAATTTAACGAACAGGAAGTTCTGTTTGTAGCTTTCATTTTGGTTGCAATAGGAAATGTTTAACTGAACAAAACGTAGGGGCTTTGAATATTTATATAGCTCAGCTGAGTTTGGTAAAAGATTTCAAATGGGAGTCAACCAGCTTGGATCCTATTCACATATTAGTAATGGTCGAGTAGACTGGCTCGGGAAACATTATTCGACAGCGAGGCTCCCGACAGATGAACAGATATGCCTAGATCGTGATTGGTAGATATGAAGAGAGTGACATAGATATTAGCCAATAGAAAAGAGGAAGAAAAGAGAAGATAATAAATACCTTTTTAAATGGATTTTCCAATGATTTCCTGATAACAAATTTGATTGTAAACGAGTAATAAAAAGTCAGCAAGATCACTGAGAGAGACAGATTAATACGTAATCTGATTGAATAATTGGTCGCTTCATAGATTGATCCGATGGTCGTCATGGTAACGATGGAAATGGTAAAATGATTACTTATTTTATTACTGATAACGTTCGCCTTAACGATGCGAGTAACTCAACAACTGTTAAAAGTTGTAGCTCTTTAAAAATGAAAACAAAAAAAAGATTTTCATAATCTATTTGTTCCTTTTTCCTGTATTCGGGAAATTACTTGATTTCAATAAAAGGAAATAAAAAGGCGTAATTATCAACAGATTATGAGACTTTTTTTTAATATAAGCATTCAAGAAAGGAAGCTTATTTCATAATTTCAGGTTTCTCAGCAATATTTTCATGGAAATATTGACAAAATATTATCGGCTGGGAATGGAAAAATGATTTGCAGTCGGTTTCCTATCGTTTAGAACAACGAAGAAGAGTAATATTATATTGAATTTTGATTTGACGAAGTATTGTCATCCATTATTAATTTTTGCTGGCATTTTCCATTCAATATTAGTTGCTTGAATTACATTAGTAATAATACTATTATCGTGAAGGTTTATTAAATAATTGAATAGTATTTATTTCAACTTAATTTTTGTTATTTATTTCCATAAGTAGTAATATTAGTATGAAATAAAGCATTGTCAACTATTATAATGTTTACTACTAATCCTTTCATCATGTTTTACTTGTTTCATTTACATTCGCATTGCTATTAGTAACAATTTTATCTGGATATTCCTATTACTTTTAAGAAATGTTTCGTTTTTAGAATTGGGTTTCTGGTTCCTTCTTCATCTCTGTACTTTTAACGTCTCTGCCTAAGCTCCGAAATTTGGTTTACTACGTGTTTTTAGAGATTTATCCCTTATTTCCTGTTTAGAATTTGGCTTCCGGTTCCTTTTAAAGTCTACTTCAACTTGTAGCGACTGCTATGTTTTTCCACGCCCACCTTTTATTCGTCTGCGATTGGCTAATAAATCAATACTGCCTTTCTATAGGACAATTTATCCATCGCAGTCGTTGCTTTGAATGTTTCGGTTTTGAACTTGCTTGCTTGTTTCGTTAGTACAAATTTAGCGATTGGTCAAATTTTAACCAATCACACATTTTAGTGCAAAATCAACTTTTCCCGCGGTTTCGCTGGGAGCCTATCTGTAGCTTTAAAAGAGGCGACTTTTTCACAAGCCGCCAGTAGAGTCCAGCAAATTTCACCTGTCAAAACAAACCTATGACTTTACTCACAGCATTTTAAACGCACACACAGACACATAATTTTGTAATACATATATACATATCTCTCTGTGATTCAGCCAAGTTCTTACTGTTGCTTCAAGTTTCCTCTTCGTTTGGGATGAAATTTTCCATCATTTACTGCTATAAAAGAGGGTTGATATTACATAGCAGTTGAGCAGATAGATTCGCACTCCTCTCCGTTCTTTTGAATCAGAGTAGAGATTTATCAATTGTTTCTTGTTCAGGACTGGGTTTCCAGTTCCTTTTTAAAGTCTACTTTAACTCTAACTTCTAAAGTCTCTGCCTAAACACTGAAATTTTATTTACTATTTTTTCCACAATAGGAGTAGATACTTTCGCCTATCGTCGGCTTTACACTCCTCTCTGAACAGCAGTAGGGATTTATCCCTTGTTTCCTGTCTGAACTGGGTTTCTGGTTCCTTCTAAATTCTACTTCTATTCTATATTTCTAATATCTTCACGTAAGTTTTATTAACTATTTATTTATTTTTCCCCAACAGGAGTAGGTATGTTTGTTTATCGCCTGGTTTACAATTCTCCTCGATATTTTGAGCCGGAGTAGAGGTTTATCCTTTGTTTCATTTTTAGGATTGGGTTTCTGGTTCCTTCTTCATCTTTATACTTTTAACGTCTCTGCCTAAGCTCAGTAATTTGATTTACTACGTGTTTTAGCGATTTACCCTTTATTTCCTGTTTAGGATTTGGCTTCCGGTTCCTTTTAAAGTCTTCTTCAACTCTTCACTTCTAACTCTCCGCCTAAAAACTGAAATTTTATTCAGTATCTATTTATTAAATAGGAGTAGATAGGTTCGCCTATGATCCAGTTTTCATTCCTCCCCCGGTCTTTCGAACAGGATTTACCCCTTATCTCCTGTTTAGGATTGGGTTTCCGGTTCCTTCTAAAATCTACTTCAACTCTATACTTTTAACTGTGTCTAGTAGAATTAGAGATGAGAAACTTTACTAAGGAGCAAGGACAAAAGAAGAGTAACCAGGAGGACAGTAGAAAGTGATTGACATTGCGCTTAAATTGTGGAAGATTAAAGATGGCTGCAACCGGAAGAGAGTTGCACAAATGAAAGGTGTGACGAAAGTAACTGTTAGCATGCAACTTACGGTTTCATCTAGAAAACTCAACTCTAAACTATTGATACCTTTGAAGACAGGATTTGAAACGAATGGCACTTACATTAGAAATGGTTTCAATGGTATTGTTGCTTGTGATGGGATTGGTGGAGATGATGACATCACGACAAATAGTCGAAAAGGTAACGACAGACCAACTGAAAGTTTTCGAAAGAGATCCATCTTCAGGAATTGGCTAGGATCCCTTGTGCCTGATTCGAGCTTGTATGGGTGGGGGTACATGGACAGTTTGTTAACTGAAGGAGAAATTGGCGAGTAGTTCGACATCTGTAAGGAAAAAAAAATGATGGGGACGATTTAGCGAAGTATGTAAAAGAGTTAAATAAACAGATGGTAATAGTCTTGAGGGTTGATAATAAAGAGGACACTTCATGAAAAAACGATGCTGAAAATGTATATTTGAATAAATTACTTTTGATAAGAATATTAAAAGCTGAGATAGATATGATTAGATAGATATAAACAGAATCATATAGAGACTGGGAGCAATTTATATATATATATATATATATATATATATATATATATATATATATATATATATATATTGCCAACCACATACAGACTGTTTCGCTGT
>CAHIKZ030001112.1:5742500-5770000 GCA_903632075.3 Acanthosepion pharaonis
AATTCTGCTGGTGTTGGATTTTGCCATTGGACTCCGTCGTAATTAAGTCCATATATCTGCTACTTAGAAAGATAAGGAAATTTTCGACGGCGTGGAAAACAGGAATATAAAGAAGACGAAAGATGTTACTGATTGCATTTCTTGCTTAAAAGGAATGAAGATATATTGTGGCGGGAAAATAGCTGGTTCATGTTTCAAGGCGCCGATAAAACCCGCGGACGCACACAGTTCAATAGACAGACAAATAAACTTACTTTCTCCTATATGAATATGTGTATATACACTATTTATTTATTTATTTATGCATTTATTGCTTGCACGGTGGAATAATGGATAGCGGCTCGGATTGAGGAATCGGAGAGCCGAGTTCGAATTCCAGTCGAATCCATTACATTCACTTACGTGCTAATACCTTATGAATTATACTTATAGGTATGAATCCTCTTCTTCTCCCTCCAGCAATGGGTAAATAGCAGGACAGACTGGGTTCTATAGCCTTGGATGGCAACTAGTCTAGGAGAAGGACAACTCTGAATTCAAAACCTACTGGGGGTCGTTTGTGGACCTCGTGGCACGTAGTATTCGGCCCTTCAAAAAGTGTGGTTGGCTTTGCAAAAAACCTTCACAACTATAATCAGATCTCATGTGCTGTTGTCGGGCTGTCGGTTCCTCGGAACTGATCTGTTTGACCCTCATACGTCGAATACGACGGGAGAGTCGAATACAGATTTAAAATGTGTGTATTTAGGCAGCAGTCCTTCTTTCATGCACGTTTCATTAAATACGCCAGACAAGCTGTTTTGATTTAGTTTTATTTTATACAGTTTCTCATGTGATCTTTTTTTTTTCTTTTCAGGTGATAAATTATATAAAAATTGTCGAATTGTTCTTTCTTTCCAAGCGCTTTCGGCTATACATTTAGTCATTTTCAAGGTTCAGATATATTAACTATTAACAAGAAATAGATTGTTGTATGTATGTATTTATATAATGTTTACATTTTCAAAACACGGTCAAGATATTGTGTCCATGTTTTTTTATTTTCATTAATAAAACTTCTATTATTTTTAGCTAGGTACCTCCATAGTTCGATGAAAAAGACGCCAAAAAACGAAAACAAAATATTTTTATGTTTTTATGAAGAGGATAACCAAATTTTTTTTAATTATTTTCAAAATTTTCCATCTTTTTAGAATATTCTAAATGTTGATTTAAAAACCTTGTTTATCTTTTTTTGCAAAAGGATACTAAAAACATAGATAATTTTTAGCGCGTTTTTTTGGTATTTATACCTATATAATTTGGAAAATCTTTAAAAAATAAAAAATAATTGTCAGATTTAATGAAACTTTCAGAAAATATTCACAGATTTGAAATTATTAAAATATGTTTTTTTTATTAAAGTTTTGAAATATTTTTTTTTATTTTTATTAACACCCCATATCTAATTTTGCCAAAACAGAAAAAATTCCATACCATCGGTTTTAGTGATTACAATATTTAAAGCACAAGGCTTTGAAGAATGTAAATCATGTTTTTTTTTTGTTTTTTAATTAACCAATTGTTTGAAAATCAGCTTTGAATTTAAAAAAGTAACAAAAAACTCAATAAAACAAATATACTATTTAATCTCAAACGCTTTTATTTGTTTTTATTTGTTCGTATGAATATGGACAATATTTTCTGAAAAGCAAAAAAATTTTTCAATGAAAATTGAATTTTTAATACAATTATTTCATTTCTTTAATTTTAAATCGAAATTTTAACACTTTTTCATTAAATCCAAAAAAATTATAAAAATAAATAACAGCACCATCAACATTGTTATTCTCTTTCTTAGCTCGTCATTGTCTAGGGATTTGAAAATTGTATAATTTGGACCCATCCGATGATCCCCACTAATGAAAAAATTTAATTATGTTTTGATAAAAATTCACGCTTAAATGGTTTGTCATTTCTTACGGAACAAACGTGGTTTGAATTTTTAAATTATTTATAGTATTAATTATCTCTAGTGTTACGTGTTGATAATTGTAACAAAGGAAAAAAAAATGATTTACCAAAACAGAGCTAAATCACAAACAAATATTTAAACTAAAACAGAACAAAACATATACAGCACAAAACAGAAAACAAAGAGTTACGGAGTGTTACGAGGAAGAAGGAAAAGGAATCAAAATCTTTTATCACTTTATCAATCACTATATTTTGAAATAAAATAATTTTAGTTTGGTCAATGAAAATTAGTCAAAATTCTATTTACCAACTTTGTTCCATGTGGGTTTTCTTTTGGGTTTTGGTTGGTCGGCAACTTTTTATAGAATTCTTTTCGGCTGGATAAATAGTCCTTGAATCAAAAGCCGGAGTTGATACTGGACAGCATTGACAACCTTTTCCAAAATCCCATTTTTATAGGGGCTAACACCTAATTTGCATATTCCTAGATTTTTCTCGAATATATACTGGAATGATCTAGAATCTTCCAAACATTCTATTTCTAATTTCTCTATTTTAAACTAAAGTGAAAACTTTTTGTAATATCAAAGGAACTTATTATAGAAATGCATCCTCGAACAATAGATAAGTATCAACAAAGTTATGTCTTAAGTTCCAGTAAAATAACAAAAAAAAGGAAATTGAATGCTAATTTTTGTTTTTTATTATCTACTAATTACGGGGTGTGACGACAAAAAACAAAAAACGTTACGTCACGTATGACCATCTGTATGATAACGCGAATTTTAGCTGTCGATATGTGATGACAGGTATCTTGTACTGAGAAATGACAACACAGTTCAGATCGCTTACTTTTTTATTTCGAACAATTTTTTATTCGAAAAAAGTAAGTAAAAGCTTCTTTCAAAATATTTTAACTAATCTTTAAATTTGCTAATTTTAGTCAAATAAATTTTGAAACGTAGAATTGATTTTGGTATAATTATACAAAAAATATTCTTGTTTACAAAATTAGAAAAAAAAATTGATGTACTTTTTTTTTAAGTAATTTTGATGATTGCTTAAATTTTTTAAATAAAATTTTGATAAGAAAATAAAAAAATTTTTAAAATAATCACTTTGGTGTTTCTTAAGAATGATATATATATTTTATGATAAAAATTTATTACATCGTTTTTTTTCCTATATTTTTTTGTAGCAATTTCTTAGATAGGATGTTTAAAAAATTTTTTTTGCAAAAATGATGTATCAATAGGGTTAGGTCTTCATGAATTTTTAAATTATCATTTTTCAATTTAAATTACATGATCCAGCAGCCCACAAACTATCAACACTTGAATTTAATAATGTTTTAACAGCATCAAACAGGACATCTATGATAAACTAAAGATAAAGAATTTCGGACCAATGAAGAAAAAATAAAGTTGCGGTGCGATTTCGCTTCCAGCGTCTTATAAACTTGAAATCTTCCATGTAAACAGAAACAGACTATCATCACTGATTTGTCTATTGCTTAATATATTTAATGAAACCTTTTGATAATGGAAACGCATAAGCCGAAAGCTTATCAATGAAAGAATAAAATAAATAAACAACACTTGCCTATATTATTTAATGAAACATGCATCAATATATATATATATATATATATATATATATATATATATATATATAAAGAAGTAATGAATTTTTATCTGACAGATTTTATCTGACCGATTTTATCACTTAAACGTTGAGTAGACGTCTCCTTTATTTATTAAGCAGTATATTTTCATCTGTCGACCTGAATATTCGAGAAACCTTAGTAAAGATAAACATATTGGCGAGCGCATACTTTTCTTTATATGATTTCTCTAATATTCAGGTCGGCAAACGAAAATAAATATACTGTTAAGGTGGAAATAAATAAAACTTCTGTTTCATAAATAAACAAAGCGTCTACTCTAATATGGGTATCCACTCAAATATGGGTAGTCACTAAACTAATGCTTACATGGTTGTGTATATATATATATATATATATATATATATATATATATATATATATATATATAATACCATGTATATGAGGCCCGGGTCCGAATGTGACCATTTGCCAGGAAGGAGATTTATGTTATCGTTATCGGCATGGATCTGATTGGAAAGTGCCTGAAAAACATACCACGGCTTGACCCAAGCCTTGTGAGTGAAACTGGGTAGACGGAACTCTTGAGGGCCGTCGATAGTTGTGCTAGCACAAAGACACAAGTCATCGTGGCCAAGGGTTTGAACGTGCTTGCCTTGTTCAAACTGTTGATCACGCTAGAATACACGCTCTCTCCCAGAAACTGTAACTAGTCTGCTCAACATAGTTGCAGTATCAACCACCGGTAGGCTCTGTGGGTGTTGAGAAAATATAAATGTGCCTCATCTGGTGCCTGCAATAGGGATTGACTAGGCGATTGTAAATTACTGGACTCGCCAGTAATTTACAATCGCCTGATGAGATGCATTGACATTTACAGAAAACAGGTAAGCAACAAATTTATTGTGAATGACGGCCTGTCTAAGTTCCGGTTTATCATGTCATGAAAACAATAATTCCCCCACCTCCCCACTCTTAACATAATTTTCTATTTAGCGTAGATCTGACATTTAATTGGTTGATCAAAAACAACCCTCAAATCTGAATTAATTCTAACCTTGTGTTTTCTTATTCACTCCCTTTTCGGAAACGAGGATAACACTTTGCTTTTGAAATTTCAAAAATCATTTAATCACCAGTCACTTACCGCCGCCTGAAGAGGTACAACGTAGTGCCGAAACATGAAAGCTATTCTGTAGCGATTTCAACCTGTTTTTGTCCTAATATCTAAAATAATAATAATAATAATAATAATATATTGCTCTACTTTGTATTGATACCTATTTTTAAAAGTAAATGCTACGAACAGAGGAATTTTACTTCATCTGTTCTTTCTCTCATTTATATATATATATATATATATATATATATATATATATATATATATTAGTGTTTAAGCCTTTTCATTATATTCTTACTCTGTCCTGGACATT
Source organism: Acanthosepion pharaonis (assembly GCA_903632075.3). Taxonomy (NCBI): domain Eukaryota; kingdom Metazoa; phylum Mollusca; class Cephalopoda; order Sepiida; family Sepiidae; genus Acanthosepion; species Acanthosepion pharaonis. The sequence goes on from CAHIKZ030001112.1 coordinate 5,747,514, forward strand.
GAGTTCTACCTGGATTCTATCCTGTTGGAATTATTTTTATGCATATATATATATATGTATATATATATATATATATATATATATATATATATATATATATATATTATTGCATATGTATGTATATTTTTAATATTAATATTATCTATCTATATATATATATATATATATATATATATATATATATATATATATTGGGAAGTGAGTTTATGAATTCAAAATCCAATGGGACCATGAGTAAAAATAAGATAATATACGAATCTACTGAAATTTGATTTGAGTCTGAAAAAAAAATGGCAGGCGATGTAATATATTTCTTGTGAAGTTTAGGTGGTACCTTGGCTTCGTAGTTACTTCAATCTCCTCAAAATAACTGAAGTTCCTAAGAGTGATAAAACGAAATAAATAAAAAGTCTCGCTATGCTTACAAACTAGACAGAAGTTGGATCCATATCCAAAGTTAATATCCAGAAGTATTTTCATGGTGGTCTGAGTTGAGCGTATTAATGTCCCTGTCTTGAAAATGCACCTGATCCCAAAGTCACAATCAGATGAAGATATTTTTAAGAACACAGTTTGCAGAAGCATTTCCAAAATATCAGTAAATAAGGCATGACTCCATCTATGGGTTAAATAAGATAGCAGACTGGGCTCTTTAGGAGTGGATAGCCGGTAGTTTTAAAGAAGTCTCTGAATTGCAAAACGTGGACAAGTCAATCGGGAGTTCTTTCCTAAAAGTTATAACAACTTAAGTAAAAATGAAGCTGTGCCGAGTAGCGCTCCGGTAAATTTATGTTTGTTCAACACCTACAGAGCGCCCCACCCCGGCGTATATACTGCATCTATGCTGAGCGACCTTAGTTACAGTTTCCGGGAGAAGGCGCCTTATCGAGCGTGATCAACAGTCTGAGCAAGGCCAGTACGCTAAAAAATGTCGGTCACAATGACTTGTGATTTCATGCTAGCACGGTATCAATAGTTTGAACAACGCGAGTAAGCGTAAAGACTTGGTCACGATGTCATGATACTTGAAAACAGTTCCGCCTGTCGTATTCCAAAGCTTCGCTCGCCAGTGGCATAGCTTTCAAGCACTTTCCAAAGATGGGATCGTGGCTAACTAATCCCTGCTCAGGTAAATTTGTGTTTGTTCAACGCCCATAGAGACCGCATTTGCTTTATACTGCAACTATGCAGAACGGTCATTAATTACAGTTTATGGAAGAGGGTATATTATCTTGCGTGACCTATAGTTTGAACAAGGCAGTATGCGCAAAAACCTCGGTCACAATGACCTATGACTTCGTGCTAACATAGTCATCAACGGTTCTGAAATAATTCCGTCGAACCATTTCCATTCACAAAACTTGAGTCAACGCATGGTATGATTTTCAAGAACTTTCCAAAGGTGGCATCCCCTCCCCTAGGCCGATAACCTCCAAAAGCCACCTTCCTGACAAATCGACTGTGGTAAGATTTGAACACGGTACTCGTGGTCGGACAGTGCACATTCTGCCCAACATAATTTTGTTCATCTAGCACTGGAAAAATTTGCAGTGATCATTGTAAATCAGTAAGTTTGCTTTTTTTTTTTTTAATACAACTTATTTAACATTAGAAATCAACACCGCATGGTAAACTGATAATTTCCCGCCTGAAAATCGCCTGATGCATGAAATTGACAAATACCTATTGCTATAACGCAGACACCTCTAGCTATAACACACGTCTATACATATAAAATTTTTATGTATGGTACTGAGCATTATTACCACATAAATATAAAAAAATTTTAAGCAATATATAATAATAATAATAATAATGGACTCTCCCGTCGGTTTCGACGTATGAGGATCTGACAGCTTAATTGATTCAGTTATGAAATTTTGTGCGATAATCTTAAGCGGCATTTAAGACACGCTAGTGATTTACAAAGGAGGCCACATATGGAGCAAGTGTGAGGATTGTGAGATAAGATCACTGTCAGATTGGCTGACCTTTTAGATCTTGCCCTCGCTTCTTGAAGATGATTCAGACAAGCAGACTGAAAACTGCTGAGTCCACTAAAACACATTGATCTCCATTCTACCGGCTCCAAGGCTAAGTGCTCAAGGGTGTTATGTGGTATATTGACAGCCGACAAGTTGCTTTTCAGCTTGTCTTTGCATCTTAGACATGGGCGTCCTACATTTGTGTATCCCTGGTCTAATTGGCTGTACATTAGGATCTTGGGTATCCTGTCATCAGACATTCCCAAGGCATGACCGTTCCAGCGTAACTGAGACTGTATAAGAAAAGTCTCGATCCCTCCAATATTACACTTATTAAACAGGTCTACGTTAGATGTTCTATATATATATATATATATATATATATATATATATATATATATATGTATGTATGTTATATATTGAAAAGAGACGCTTCAAAAAGCCTAGGTGATATATCGCCCCAGGAGACTCATTTGTAGTGTTGAAATATAATTGCCATTATGTAGTGATTTTTCGCTTGTTTTAATATCCTAAAATAAATAATATTTAGCTCTACACTGTATTGAGCTTTGTTTTCTATTAAACGTTACATACAGTGGAATTATACTCCACATTATCTCATTTTACACCCCATACATATATATATATATATATATATATATATATATATATATATATATATATATATATATATATATATATATATATATATATATTCTGCAGCAGAAAATGGTACTTTGAAAGAAATTTTTTTTTTTCTTTAAACGGAAAGACGCTAACTCGAATTCCAGCACCTTCAATTCGCTGGGCTCGGTAATAAATGCTACTACCATTTAATTTAGCCATCACGAAAACGACATCTTAAAGAGACGAACATGAAATGTAATTAACAACACTTAATAAGAAATCTACTTTGAAAATAACTATAGAATTGGCTGAAAGCGCTTGGGACAATTTTCATACTCCCTTAATTCCACCAAATAGAAAAATTTAAGAATATTAGATAAACTAATTTAAAAAAATCATCAATGATTCCTTGTCTATCATATTCAACGAAACATGTTTGAAAGAAAGTTTGCTGTCCAAACATATCACATATATATATATATATATAAGGCTTTATGGTCTTCCAAAAGTTCATAAGAAGGACGTTCCATTGACACCAATACTTTCAATGATTGGTTCATCCCAACATTCTCTGGCTCAATGGCTTCTGCAGGTCATACAACCGGTCCAAACATTTTTTGCTAAGCATTGTATACCTGATTCGTTCACGTTTGTTGAACGCCTACAGGCCATACAGTCTTGCCCTGATACTGATTTTATGTGTTCCTTTGATGTGTCCAGTCTATTTACCAACGTACCATTGAGGGAAACTATTGATATCTGTGCAGACTTTTTATACGAAGGTAACATTGATCCACCTCCTTTTCCTAAGGATATATTTATAGAACTCATGATACTATGTACTAGTTCGGTGGAGTTCAGTTTTGACAATATTATGTATAGTCAAGTGGATGGGGTCCAGATGGGCAGTCCCTTGGCCTTGCCCTGGGCTACCATGAAATGGCTTTTGCAAATTAAACCATTTGTTTACGTTAGATATGTCGATGACACCTTTGCAACATTCTCTTGAGGCTGTTGAGTTCTTTAATGAGCTCAACTACGACAAAATGGTTTTGTCTTTCACTATGGAAGGGAGAAAGACAACTGTCTGCCTTTTTTTGGATGTTTTTGTTGAACGAGTAGAATTACTAGCATTTATCTAAACCCACCTTTACTGGACTTTATTTGAATTGGTGTTCATTTGCTCCTGCATGAAAATTAATCTCGTTAAAACCTTAGTGTATAGATTGCTTAAAACTATTAGATTGAGAATTTATTAGGGAGATTTTCCTTAGTAACGGCTATCCGGAGGCCCTTATTGACTAAAAAAGTAAGTGGTTTAGAATTTTATTCCCATAAAATCCAGGGGATTCTAAATGTCCGGTTTATTTGAAATCATTGGGGAAGATTTTAAGCAGGAATTGGTTTCGGTTGTATCAGTTGCTTTAGGCATTTTTCAAAAGGTCTGCGTTTCCTCTTTTCTGCCGACATCAAAAGTAATTTATTTATTTAATTGCCAGTGTCTCTAAATCTGTTGACTTGGGATATTTTATTTTAACTGTCCTCAACATTTATTTATTTACACGATTAACCCGATTCCAATAATCATTTGAAGATTTTGGAATCGGTCTGTATATTTAAAACCTTGTTCGTTAATTTTAGTGCTATTTATTTGATAACCCTTCCTCGTTACAAGTATATTTACTTGTTCGTTTTTTGCTCTTCAATTTCGCTATTATTCATTTCGCTAATCCAACGATTGTCTCCTGATGAGATGTTGGCTGAAAAGGGCTCTAGAGACTTTTAATATTAAAATCAATGGTTTCCTAGTTTTTAAAACTATTTATAAATTTTGTACCTCAAAACATTTGTTTATATATATATATATATATATATATATATATATATATATATATATATATATATATATATGCAAAAGTCTATAAGGAGAACTACTCAAGCAGTTCATGAATCTGCAATCGGTCAGCATTTGCTCGACAACCATGCTCATGCCTCTGAATATGAAGACGCTTGGATTTCAGTATTACACAACGCTCGCTCAGTATACTATCTCTGAGTCTTGGATGCTGTTTTTAAAAAGTGTCATCAGCCTAGCCTGAGTAGACAAAAGGAACATTTTTTAGGTTCCTTGCGTTTGTTGGAGGGTTTGTGTGTGTCTTTTTTCCATTTTATACTGTTGTGGAACTTCTTATTTTCATCTCCACCCCTTGTTCAATTTTAATTTTGTGTAATTAAAATGTCTCTTTTTAATCGCGTTCCACCATTCCCTCCTAATTTACTTTATTGAGTGTGTCTTCATCTGTATTCCCAATCTCCAAAGAATACCTTTGAAAAAGTGTGGGCTGAAAGGTACATAAGGTATGACGTATGTGTTGTTTAAAGATATGTTACATTTCTTTGGGTACAAATCACTTTTTATATATAGAAAAATAGGAAAGAACACGTTAGGTAAATAATTCCAAGTTCCTTAGTATTTTTGTTTTTATTTTTAAAAACAGTGCTCAATATAACAGTAGAGCCTAAATTATGATTATTTTTAAAAATAATATTTTTAAAAAATAATTTTAATATATATATATATATATATATATATATATATATATGGTGATAATCGCTTGGAAAAAGTTTGTATAGTTTGACCTGTAATAGAACAAATCGGTACCCGAGGAAAAATGAGGAATAAAAAAAAGAAAGAACCAAGAACATTAAACTAAAGCGAAAACCAGTTCAAGCTCAAAATCCAAAAAAAAAAAACCTCCAACGCGAGTAAAATGCAACTACTTAAAGTGCTCAATACACGAAGTAGACCAAAATCTAAAAATAATCATATCGTATATATATATATATATATATATATAAATTTGAGTTGCGAAGATTCTCCACACCTGAAGATTGCATAAGCTGCATGAAATTCCGAGTTTTTCTATCGATGTCGGATATTATCTACCTTCACTAATATATATATATATATATATATATATATATATATATATATATATATGTGTGTGTGTGTGTGTGTGTGTGTGTGTGTGTGTGTGTGTGAATTTGGAAAACACCACTAATTCGCTAAAAAGAGCATACCATGATGAAAAATAATGCCCCAAACGTGATGAAAAACAATTTTTATCGTCTAAATATTTATGTTATTATTAAGAGGAAATACCAAAGTATTTTTTGTTTATTTTATTTTATTTCTTTTCATTTTTAATCCTTCCTAACACGATCGAAATTTTAGTTAAAATCTTTTCTTTTATTGGAGTCAGTGAAATTGCCATAAATAGATGATGACTGTCATTTTTGAGAAATTCGTAAATAAATGTTAAATTCTCCGCTTCTTGTAAAAATCAATTGCACATTTTTCAAATGTTATTTGAGGAAAATTAGAATGTTTAAAGTTTACTAAATTTGATCGTAAACAAACATTACTTACTTTTTTAGCAGAAAAAATTTAGGTGAAAATAAGAGAAGCATGTCTTAACTTTAAGCGCAGTGACTTCTTTTGAGGTTTAAATTGATGATTACTTTGATTATTGACAGCTTACGTCAGGCTAATTTGACGGACGGAATGAAAGAAACGACAACTTTTTCGAATTTTAAGTGAACCAACTTATTTAACTATCAGGTCATCCCATAAGTTCTGTCCGAATTTTGAATAAAGAAAACAAGTGACCAAATGTTAGATTTAATTACAGATTCAATCAACAATGTATTTTCCCTGATTATCTATGACTTCCTTCTATCTATTAACAAGCTTACTAATTCCATTACTGTAAAATTATTTTGGCTTTGATTCAAAGAACTCACAAATGTCAGTTTTAACTTCTTCCTGTGTTACAAAAGCTGTCTCTTCCAAATGATTCTGTAAGCTACGAAACAAATGGTAGTCTGAAGGAACAAGATCGGGAGAATAAGGTGGATGAGGAATTTTCTCCCAACCAAGTTCTTTGATCTTTTGTGACGTGATTCTTGCTGTGTGGAGTCGCGCATTGTCCTGATGAAACATCACCTCTTTTCGATTCACTAGAGCAAGTCTTTTTTTCCTCAAAGCTTGGTTCAAACGCTCTAATTGCTGGCAGTAAATTTGAGCATTAATTGTTGCATTAGGTGGTAAGAATTCAATGTGGATTATTCCTTGGCGATGCCACCAGATTGAAAGAAGAACATTTTGCCCATGACGTTCCCTTCTCGGCTGTGGCTGGGGTCCTTCCCCTTTACCAAGCCACTGTCTATGCCGCTTAACATTTCTATAAAAGATCCATTTTTCGTCGCCAGTCACAAGTCTATCCAAAAAAAGGTGAAACAATTTGGCGAGATTGGAGAGAAGAGCAGATGTCAACTCGGGATTTGAGGTTGTTTTCAGACAATTTATGAAGCACCCATTTTCCAAGTTTAGGAACTTTTCCAAGTTGTTGAAGATGACTATGAATAGTTGCATGGTTTGAACTGAGAACCACTGCTAATTCCTCAACTGATAAAGCAGGATTTTCTTCAAGGTCTGCTTCAAGAAGCTTTTCATCAAACTCAACTGGACGTCCGGTTTGATCTTCATCTTCAAGGGTGAAATCTCCACCTCTGAATTTTGCAAACCATCTTCTGCAAGTTCTTTCATTTACACATTCCTCTCCATAAACTGAGTGAATGTTTCTAGCCGCTTCGGCTGCTGAGTTTCCTTTCTTGAACTCATAAAGCATTATGTGCCTCAAATGATTCTTGGGTACTTCCATGTTAGCAGGGTTTTAATCAAACAAAATTTAATTTTATTGTTCTTTGAAATAAAATTTGATCAGTTTAAATGCATCTAAACATAAAAATAATATTCAGCTCCATTAGACATTATAAAATACTCTTTAAATTTCGTTCATTTTAACAAAAAGTTAAATTTCAGACAAAACTTATGGGATGACAGTAATTTTTAAAAATTAAATATTTTAAACCATCTAATACTTTATTCATTTTTTTGTACTTTATAAGCATTATGTTTGAATATGATTTCTGGAAAAATAAAATTTAAAATACTAACAATAAATGAATTTAAAATATCATAATTGAGAGCGAGATAAGTTATAAAAGAGAAATGCATCTTTTATGGAATTTAATGGTATTATTTATTATTAATTTTTATATTATTTCACTTACGATTTTTTTCATAACTGAGATAATATAAAAATTAATAATATATAAAAATGATACCATACAATTTCACAAATATGATAGGTATCTAATAATTATAGGTAGCTCTCTTATTTTTAAGAAATGTTTTTTTTAATGTGTTAATTTTTAATTTTTCATATTAATTCGTACAATCTAACAGTTATGAAATTGTGAGTTTTTATTTATCTATTTATTTTTTTTTTCTTAAGCGTTTCACCCCAAGCAAGGCGGGAAGCCACTAGGACGCAAGGGGTTACAGAAAATTTGGATCAAGATCAGATAGGAGTGATAGAAGAAAGGATGAGGAGAAGGGTAGTGGATAGATCAAGGCAACTTGAGATGTCGATTGATATTACATTTGAATAGCTGGAGATTATAGCTCTCAGCGAAACTGGAATAGGGAAGAGAGTTCCACCATCGAGAGGTGCGAGACATGAAGCTATTGGAGTAGAATAGACGGCTACATTTAGGAGTTTCGACAGTGAAAGGGGTGAGAGCGGGATGCCAGCCTCGCAGGGCGCTTGAACTCATGAAGTCTGGGAAACAGCGAATGCAGCTTCTTGGAGCAATTACCATGAAAGTATTTGTAAAACAGACAGAGGGATGCGACGGTGCGTCTGTGAGAAAGTGACTTATTTATTTATTTATTTATTTATTATGTATTCATTTACATTTTTACTTTATTTATTCATAGTCCACTAAGAAGAGAAGTGTAATAATTAAAAAAAGAACTACTATGCTATGGATTTCAGACATTTGTAAAAATGTGGTATCCCTTTTTTAAAATAATCTAACAAAGATATTTTTAAAGACTAAACCACTGTTTCCGTTCCTCAAATTGAAATTAAAAAAGAAATAATTAATAATTGAAAAACCAATAAATTAATTATATTTAAAAAAAATAAATTAGAATATTTAATGAAATACGACGTAATAGAAAATGAAAAGGTTGAGGACACTTGGCAGATATCTCTCTCGAGTAAAACCCTCCCCCATTGAGGAGAAAATGACTGAAGACTGTGTGTACGATGCCCCGTGCAGCTGTGGAAAGAAATATAAAGGGGAGACAAGCCTCCCCTTATGGTAAGGCTTCAAGAACACAAACTGTAACACGAAGGGAAATGGAAAAATCAGGCGTGGCTGACCACATATGGAGAGAGAAGGGAGATCACCGCCCTCTGTGAGATCAGGTTGAGATCATAGACAAAGAACACCATTGGAAAATTCGTAAAATTATGTAATCAGCACATATGCTAGGCCACAAAAATCGCCTGAGCTGACCAAGCATAGAAATAAATACAATATGGGAACCAGTAATAAAGAGTACCAGAGAAAAGCGATAATAAAAAAAAATGCAATGTGAACTCTGGTAAAAAATCGTTGCGGAAGGCATTAGGTTTATAATACCCAGAAATTCATGCACAGATGTCCTCAAGGACACATGGCACAGTGGAGAGAGGCATTAGTTAGTTAGATCCAGTGACAGGACCCAAAGAGTGTGTGTTCAATACCCGGCTAAGGCAGTGGAGAACTTTGAGAGGGAAATTAACAGGAGATAACTGATATCCTTTTAAAAACGTGGAACGTGCAACTAGAACAGTCTATCTCAGAAATATAGATACAGAAAATGAAAAGTTTTCTAAATGAGATGATGGTCAAACAAAGAAATTCAACCAATCAGAGAATTCAACTTTTGCTTGCAGAAGGAAAAAGAAAACGTTTCTTGACGTCAGGGGAAACAACTCTTTAAATACGTGACATTATGTCAAGTACGGTCATCCATCTATCTGGAAAAACATTTTTATGAAAAGTGTAAAATTCTTTTTAAAATATATGAGTCTAAAATTGTAATAAGCTTTCAAATTTATGATCTGTAAAGATAGATCGACTTAATAACAGTATTCCCTAAAGGGCAAGGATTGAAACTTAATTTTAAAATATCTGACAACTTTATCACATTTTGTATTTAAAGTTGAAAAAATAGAAAACAATTCTTGTGAAACTTCATTTTTCATCGGAAAAATATTTTAGCTTCAGAAAACAGTATCCTTAACATATGTTATTCATAAAAGCCATTAAAAGCGTAGAAAAGTTTTAAATTTAATAGTCTTAGTTTTTGTGGCTTTTGTATGTTACAATTCCCAGTTGAAGTTTGGGTTTCGATTTTATAAAAAAACTTGATGATTTATATTCTTCAACATCTTCTGCTTTTAACTAATATAATCACTAAAAAGCAGGCCGACGAATTTCTCGTGTTTTCATAATGTTAAAAGATGTAAAAAAGTAAGTGGGGTAACAGATGTAAACAGTAAGCGAGGTAACAGATGTAAAAAAAAAGAAAGCGAGGTAACAGGTGTAAAAATTATTTTTAACAGGACTTTCTAAAAATATGTCTAAATTAATTTCATTCATTTGTGAATAAGTTCTGAAAGATTCATTAAAATCCGACAACTATTTGATTTTTGTAAGAATTTCCAAATCAGTGCGTTTTTCAATCGAAAAAACGCTATGGGAAATATTACGTAGTCCGCTGACGTAAATAATAACAAGATTTTTAACCAGAATTTCGAACGTGCTAAAAAGGATTTAAAAAAATATTAATAAAATAATCGAAAATACTTTGGTCTGTCCTCTTAATAATAACAGAGATATTTTGAAGATAAAACTTCGTTTTTATTAAGGTTGAACCTTTTTTTCATTTTGCTATGTTGTTTTGTTCAGCGAATTAATGGTGGTTCCTATATGTATATGGGTGTTAGTAAGATGTTGGATAGTATCCCAACAAAAGTGGAGATACTAGGACAACGTAGCTGTATGTGCTTGCCTGTGTGTGTGTTTGTGTTTGAGTGTGTGATATATGGATTTGTAGCTGTTCTCACTATTCCATGCAAAAAGATCACGTAAGCTTGGTTCGCTTAACACAAGTTTCTTAATGTCATAGACCAGAAAAACTGCACATTAGAATAACAAAACCTTCGACACATATACGTACGTACATTGTTGCATAAAGGCAACCTTCTTAAGCGTGGTAGTTAACAAAGCCGGAAGTCAGGAAAGTTGAACTAAAGACAAAGAAAAGAAAACAGAAAAGAGGAAGCCAAGAACTAAGTAAATAATAATAATAATAATAATAATGATGATGATGATGATGATGATGATGATGATGATGATGATACGAACAATCTGAAAAGAGGAAAATTGAAATGTCTGGGAAATTTATAGGCGAATAAATTGACAGTAGACACTGAAGAAGCGAAGAATATTTACACGAAGAAAATGTTTCTTTTTGATAACACTCATTGGTCGTGGTGTGTGGAGGTAGACATGTTGATCGAAAATGAGGATTGTGGCGATAGGGCCAGGCGAAATGGCGGAGGAACGAAAAAAGAGAAACTAATGCCTAAAAGAATGTGCAACTGCCGTTTAGCAAAGGATGCAAAATAAAATACAAGGGAAAGACCGGTTAGACAGAGAGAAATTAGATGTGAATAAAAGGGTCTTTTTTTTTTAAAGACATTTGGAAAGAAAAGAACGAAAAAAAGTAAAAGGAAGGAGAAGAAATGAGAAGCACTGGAAAAGGAAATTAAGAAAAAGAGAATAAAAATTGTGAAAATGGAATGTGTCAATGAGTTTGCACATGAATTAAACTATAACTTGTGATTCAAACTATCTATCTATCTATCTATCTATCTATCTATCTATCTATCTATCTATCTCTCTCTCTCTCTCTCTCTCTCTCTCTCTATATATATATATATATATATATATATCTTCATCTATCTATGTATCTATGTATGTATGTATCTATGTATATCTATCTATCTATCTATCTATCTATCTATCTATCTATATATATATATATATCCATATATACATATATATATATATTCAGTGTGTCAATTATCTATCTATCTATCTATCTATACATGTATATTATCTATATCAGTCTGTTAATCATCTATTAATTTATCTATCACTTTATTCGTTTCTATATATCTATCTTAATATTTACTTATCTATATATGTACCTAAGTATGTTCGTGTCTAAGTATATTTTTTATCTATCACATTCTATACATTTAGATACATATGTATCAATTTATTCATCTCTATCTATCTATCTATCTATTTATCTTTATCAATCTAACACGTTTCACTTTTATTAAAGAAATTATGTTGTTTTTAATTTTGTGTTGTTCGATTTTCATTGATCAATCATATTTCACGTGGATTCAACTTTTTAAACCAACCTTAGGACAATTTGTGACGTTATGAATTGAAGGAGAGACGACGCGCCATGCGAAGTTCCAGGAGATTAATGTATTCCAAGCCTAACTGATAAACTGTAAATATTGCATTATGTTTAGAAGTGTATAATAAATCTAACTTTTCTATATGGGATTCAAACGATAATGTATACCCGTCAGTGTATGTGCGTGAGTTTGTCAATAAACATTATATTTGGTGGTTTTTCGCATGTTGATTTGGTGACGTTTTTACGTGTTTACCGTTTGTTTTAGATTAACATACGTTAGATTTAATTTAATAAGAATGGATTCAGTAAAGATTGGTTATGTAATATGTTTGTGACGAGTTTTTATAATTAGTAATATTGTTATGAGTAATCCCTCAAAGTACATTCGATGTTCTTTTTTTTTAATTATGGTGTCATTTGTAAAATAAAAGTTATAGCCAGTGTTCTTCCTGTGCATCATGAGCGAGTTTGAATGGTTGTCTAAAAGTAAATCTCTTTTATTTTAGTTGATACCGGCTTTTGGATATCGTGATGTCTCGTCGATGTAAGTGCTTGTACATTGTAAGCTATTTATTTAATAAGTACCGGCATCAGAATTGTTGTTGAATTTTTTTTCTAATTATATCTCCGATTGTCTTGGACGTGGTTGTAATGATCCTAGAATTATGGATAACTAATTTATTTATAAGTTTTGTATAAAGTGTGTAACAGGGTAGGATTATTAATTTTGTGTTGTTGTTAGAAGTGCTATCGGGGTTGTCTATATTTTGGGACTTGTGAATTTTTTTAAATACGTTTTTTAGCGTTGAAGTCAAATGGAAGACACATGTCAAGTACTTTAGACAATTTCAAGATATTTTTTTTTAATTATGTTATTTATTGAATATATGTTTTGGAGCGTGCATTGCCGCGATGCTAGAATTCTTGTTCAAATCGACTAAGTGAGAATTTTGTTTGAATTTTGAAAAGTTTTAAATCTGCGAAATTTTCTTATTATATGTATTTATCTGTTAAAGTGAGACAACAACTCGAATATAAGAACAACAAGAACAAATAGGAAAATGTACTTAGGAATTGATAGTAAGTTAATGTCTCATTAAGATCGGTTAGCGAAGTGATTTCGCCATTAATCACATTAAAATTGCTGTTTAATTCTTTGTATAAACTGTTTCTATATGATATAAAATATTAGCTGCACACACTAATATCGATCTATCTATCTATCTATCTATCTATTTATCTATCTATATGTGTGTGTGTATGTGTGTGTGTGTGTGTGTGTGTGTGTGTGTGTGTGTGTGTGTGTGTGTGTGTGTGTGTGTATTATTAAAGGTATAATTATGCAGTCTGTATTCCTCCAAACAAGTATGATTAAAAAGAATCCGACAAGGTGTTTTCTTATTTATTTCTTGCATTTTTCCGATTTTCGAATAAGGTCTTGAGTGTTGCAATCGAATTTGTGGATAAACTGCGCAGAGTACATATTTTGTTATTTTTTGTTCAAATATTTTCGACTACTGCAGATTGATCTGTGACCTGTTAAAACTCAGTGCAATCGGTGCAGATATCAACCAGGCCATGAACAAAATGCAACTATCACCAGACAAATATTAATGGATAACACCAAGATACTATAGGACATCCCTTGCAAGGAATGACTCAAAACACTAGAAGTTATTATTAATCAGCCCACATTAAATAAAATATCATTTACCACAGGAAACAGTATTTTGAAATGCATATTAATGTTCTCATATATTAATGTAAAAAAATACAAATAAATAATAAGATTACTTGCATTGTTTACATTATTCAGTTAGTTATTCTCATCATCATTACCATATTCACAACGTTTCGGCCGTTGTACGCTCCGGCCTTCTTCAGGTGATTGGATCTCTCACATGATGTATTATGATTATTTATATTATTTACATTATTCACACAGTTATCCTCATCTTCATTACCATATCCACAAGGTTTCGGCCGTTGTACTCTTCGGCGTTATACGGGTGATTAGCTCAGTGGATAAAGACGATGGTTAGATCTAGTGACTAACACAAAGTGTTGTGAATTCAGTAACAGGCCACATCAGTGGGCAATCAAACTTGGAGAGCTGAGTTAAAGGGAAATAACTGAGATATCCCGAGGAAGCATGGCATGTAGAACTAGAAAAATCTACCTCGGAGGACGAAATAAAGGGTTTGGTTCGAAATTCCAATCACCTGAAGAAAACCAGAGGGTATAACGACCGAAACGTTGTGAATATGGCAACGATGATGAGGATATCAGTCCGAATAATCTAAATAAGTAAACATGATACCTCATCTCAGAGATATAGAGGCCGAAACGTTGTGAATATGGCAACAAAAATGAGGATATCAGTCCGAATAATCTTAATAAGTAATCATAATACTTCATCTCAGAGATATAGAGGCCGAAACGTTGTGAATATGGCAACAAAAATGAGGATATCAGTCCGAATAATCTAAATAAGTAAACATAATACCTCATCTCAGAGATATAGAGGCAGAAACGTTGTGAATATGGCAACAAAAATGAGGATAGCAGTTCGAATAATCTTAATAATTAATCATAATAATTCATCTCAGAGATATAGAGGCAGAAATATTGTGAACATGACAACGAAAATGAGGATATCAGTCCGAATAATGTAAATAAGTAATCATCACATCTCAGATATATAGACAAATAATAAGTTACAAAAGGATACAGGCTCCTGCTCCCACTACAATCATCAGAAATTAAACACAGCAGACACTACAGGGCAGACATAGTAATCCCCCATTAAACCCAGACGCGTATACACACTTGCACCAAAAATAAAACACTTTGGGTCGAGATGATCAATGAACAAAAAAAAAAAAAAACTAAAATTTCTAAAGCTTTTTCTTCCCTAAAATTTCTGATGAAACTAAATTAAAGTCAACCCCTTTTAAATTCATAGAACTTTGATGCGACTATGCATGCGCAAAAGGGAAAGAGGAAGCTGAGAATTTAAAATTTAAATTCATTTTTTTACTATGGTTTATGGCTAACCGATTTCATTTAGATTATTTTTCTTTTTGTGTATGCTTCTATCATTTTTGTTTTTAATTATCACGCATCGTGATAACAGAATATATATCAAGAATAGGGAAACATTCTGAAAATCTGTGCTCAAATTTACTGTGAATCATCTAGCAATTAAAGAACTTTATAAACATTTTTGTCCCAGTAAATTAAATATTGAAACTCTTTCGTGACTCATGGCTCACACTTGATATATATATATATATATATATATATATATATATATATATATATATATATATATATATATATTTATGTACCTCCACGAAGTCGCTAAAAAAAGAGCATAACTTGATGAAAAAGACGCCAACCTTGTGGAAAACAAACTTTTATCGTCTAAATGCTTATGTTATTATTAAGAGAAAAGACCAAAGTTTTTTTTAATTATTTTTAATTTTTTTTCCTTTTTTTTAGAACATTCTAAATTTTGATTAAAAACCTTGTTTCTCTCTGTATCACCGGAACTAGTAAAATAACATATACAATTTTTAGCACGTATTTTTTTTGGGTATGACACACATTAATTTGGAAAATCTTGCAAAAATAAAAATAATTCAAAGATGATTCAAATTATTATAAATATTTCTTTTTTATTAAAGTCATGGCAAAAATAATTTTTTTTTTTATATTTATTACCCACCCCGCTAATAACTAATTTTATGGAAACGCTAGAAATTCGATCGCATCGGGTTTAGTGATTACAATAGTTAAAAGCACAAGGCTTTGAGGAATACAAATCATGTATTTTTTTTTTGTTTTTAATTGCCCCCCCCACCACCACCTGAAAATCAGCTCTGAATTGTAACATAAAAAACTCAATAAAGCAAAGACATTATTTAATTTCAAATGCTTTTATTTGCTTTTAGTTGTTTTTATGAATATGGACAATATTTTTTGAAAGTAAAAAATTTTCGATGAAAAATGAATTTTTAATGCAATTATTTGTTATTCCTTAATTATAATAGATTTTTACATTTAAGTTATTAAAATATTATAAAATTAGTTAAAAGCCGCATTGGGTTTCCTAAGTTTCTTTATGAGATAGATCTTTTTTTAGGGCGTTGTAAATTGTATCATTTTGACTAATCAGAAGATCCGCAGTAATTAAAAAAATGTGATTTTGTGTTTATAATCGGGCTGTAATTATAAAGTACAGAAGACCAACCAGAACACAATTAAGTTGCGTTATTTGAGTTAAGCATTGTTCTCCGCTGTTAAGGCCTTTACTTTTGCGAAACACGTGTGGAGAAGTTAATTTGATTTTTCAATTACAAGTATCAGTATCATCTTATGAAATTTATATGATCTTATTTTTATATTAATCTCAGTTATGACATCTTTCCGTGAATGAAATATCAAAATTAATAATAAAATGAATGGAAATACAAATAACACAGTCAAATGTAACAAATGTACATAAAATTATAGTATTTTATGTACACTTCTGATAAAATTTCATAAGAAAGGTATCTATAAATTACATTAGATACCTTTCTTATGAAATATGAAATTTAATCTGACTCTTAACAGCCTTATTTTAATTTCTTTAGAATATATTTTCCATAAAGTATCGTAAACATAAAGGGGAAAGCTAATAACAAAAAAATAAATAAATAAAAATTAAAGCGCTGAAAGTTTTTCTTAAAAATAACGAGGTAAATAATTTGTTGACTTAAATGTAAATTATTTCACTTTTCTCCTTCCGTAGAAAAAATTATCCTCACGGAATCCGTCAATATGTCATTCATCACGTGTCAAGTGACGCAAAAGTTTATGACCGGCTTTGTTTTATTTTCAAATTACATCTTTTCGGCGCAAAAGCTAAGTTAAGCTTCGTCCAAAATATTTTAAATAAACATTATAATTTCTGATTTTCTTAAAATAAGTTTTGAAAAAAATGATAATTGATATTTAAAAGAATTTCAAAGTGAGATTTCCAGTTTTTTATAAAATGGAAAAAAAATGATCAATTTTGCTGACTCAAAAAAAAAACAAGATTTTTAACGAAAATTTCGGACGTGCTAGGAACGATTAAAAAATGAAAAAATATAACACCAAAATACTTTGATCTTTCCTCTTAATAATAACATAAACATTTAGACGATAAAATTTTGTTTTCGTCAAGTTTGGCGTCTTTTTTCATCATTCTATACTCTTTGATACTCTCGTGAATATATATATATATATATATATATATATATATATATATATATATATATATATATATATATATAGAGAGAGAGAGAGAGAGAGAGAGAAAGTAACTTCCCGGTTATGACAGTCAAGACTCAAGACGATTCGTGCTCACGGCGCAATCTCCATTAATCTTGTATGCCATGTTCGATTGTTGTGCATTCGCACTCTTTCGTTTGTGTTGTGTTTGTGGGAACATTTATTGCCTTTCATTATAGTTCTCAAGCGTCGTGTTGTCAGTACTAAGAAAGAAAGGAAATCTATGACTATGGCAATGGAATTATGGTTACTCTTCGACTTACAAGAAAAACTGCTTTTAGGGCCCATCCTTGGAAAAGTATTCTGTCGTAAGTCTAGTACTTATATGTACAATACGAGGCAAAAAACGGACGCACTCATAGAAAGTCGATTAAAGGGTAAACTGTAACTCTTCCAGTAGCCGAGTCAAAATCCTGACCAAGTTAAAACATTTAGCCGATAATGGACAAGCGTGCCCGTAATAGGAAAGTTAACATAGAAGATGATCCTTTTCGCGAATTAAAAGAATGCTGAAAAACTCTGGCGAAGCATACCATACCATAGCATACCACGAAGAATTAAGGCAGTTATTAAGGTAAAACATTACCTAGCAAAATATTAAATCATTTTTTGACTTGTATAATGTACATATATACACCTGGATTAATACTCTGTATTAATAAATGAATTCTATTACACGTCTTCGTACAAATACAAAAATTGTCTTTCTGTGGGTGCGTCCATTTTTAGATTCGTACTGTATATTTGAAGATTACCGTAGTGTAAATGTCAAAATTTCGATTTCAGATCTTTTTCGTATTTGTTGTTCTATATATATATATATATATATATATATATATATATATATATATATATTAAAAGAAGAGAGAAACCACAAACGTTTTTGGTTGTAATGTGGATTTTTTTTTAAAATATTATGTTTTATTTGCCATAATTTTGCTACACGTGTTTCCGTTCTCGCGACTTTCATCAGGCAAAGCGTGGAGATTTCCACATATTATTAAAAATAATCATTTTTTTTCTTATGTTTTTCTATGTTAAATATTCTCGATATGCGGCATTCTCTTTTTTGTGTGCTAGTAACCCAAATATCTTCCTGAATCGACAGTGAAAAGTTCTGAGTGAAGGGCTAAAAAACAGTTAAGATTGTGTGTGTATATGTGTGTATGTGTACAAATGTCTCTACTAATTCTTCGCAATAAGACAGTGTGTATATATGGAGACGGAATATACATATACGCATACTGACAGAAAACACACGAAAATGGAAATAGATCAAAGAACACACAGGGGGTAGTTAAAAGATAAGAAGGCCAATAACTCCTTCGCCATTTCTCGGACCAATCTTAAGAACGATTTTTCAGAGATGTATCCGGTCATAACTTAAAGATTCTTGAGTGATTATATATATATATATATATATATATTGTTTAATATATATATATATATATATATATATATATATATATTATAAAGAACGATGGCTTTATATCGGAGACAGAACGTTTGTAGCTCAGTAATAATCGGAATTTTAAATTTCGGGGTATACTACTACATTTTCACTCTATCAATTGGATTATACTTAAGTCTATTTCATTTCACATATAACAAGAACATTTTGGGGATCTATAACTTTTCAAAGTTCAAACAAAATTCTCACTTGATCGATTTGAAGAAGAATTCTAGCGTCTGCAATTGTCACTAAATAACAGAAGTTAAAAACACTTTCGGTCTGCACATATTTCGTCTTAGTGTTTACCTGTACATGGGAAAATTGTGCCCTGAAGATGGCAATTTGCAATTATCGAAATTACTTCCAACCTACAACAATTCGAATATACGGATGTTACTATTCAAGGAATTGATAGTAAGTTAATGTTTCATTAAGTTCTGTTAACGAAGTGATTTCGCCATTAATCACATAAACATTGCTATTTAATCCTTTATACAAATTGTTTCTTTATGACATATATATATATATGTGTGTGTGTGTGTGTGTGTGTGTTTATGTCTGTATGTTTATGTGTGTGTGTGTATATTTTGAACAAATATGTGTTGCATCTGAAAATCTTTATAGATTTTCGGTAAGGGCCGTGACGTTAATTTTCCTAAAAATATTGCTACATAATTTGGGTAAATGTTTTAAATTAAACTAATTGGTTTAAATGTGTAATGAGAACCGTCGCGTGTAAGTCGGACAGTCCTCAAAAACCATCAAAGATGCCAAACAAAACAAGCTGTGATATCAACATATTATATCCTTCACGAATCGTACTTATAAAAATAGTACATCTCTAGCTAAATATTTTTGGAATTTAAAAGAAGCTAATAAAACTCATAAAGTAAAATGGAAAATTTAAAAAAACGCTGGAACATGTAGCTCTTAAAATGAACCCTGTTTACTATGCTTCCATGAAAAATTAGAAATTACCAAATTTTTTGATAAAGCCTACATATTAAACTAAAGAAGTGAGTTGATTGTAAATTGTAGGCAAGGCCTACATTTTACCTTTCAATATGTTTAAACTATGAATTTAATAATACTTTTTCTTATAGTAATATTCATTATATGAGCTGTTGTGCAACTTATATGGCTTACTATTCTATTTGTATGATTCATTTTGATTTAATATTTTTTGTATTGAAGTTTTGTTAGTATTATTAGCATCTTAGGCGTTCAGTTAGTATTAATATCGTAAATTGATTAGTTTGTATTATTAACATCTTATATGGGCGTTCTTTATTTAAGAGTTGCATGTTAATTTAAGTAGTTCTGTAATTTTTATCCGTTTTTTCTTCAAACAGTTAAGATATTTACCAGCTTCTTAATGGGGCATTTTATTTATCAACTACAAAATTTTGTGCAAGAAGCTGAACGAGCATATAGATAGTTAGCATTATGCTAAATTACCTCCCCACCTCTTTCGTTTTTACTTCTTCGGAAAGTTGAACGTCAGACTTCGATACATCTTACGAAATAATGCAACAACCTGTATCTATCCATAAGGAAATTGTCTAGGATTTATATTCAGACATCTTCATGTCATGAGCTATATTAAAAGAGTTTTCCGATGAATTTGAATTTAGCGTAGGTTACATTCGGTTAATTAATCACGGCAAAGCGCACAAGCCTATTTTGTAAAATATTCTGCTTTTGAAATTAAATTAATCTTTCATTTGCCAGTAGTTTAGCATCGGCCGAAGGGAAACTTTTACAGAGTTGAAACATAATTGCCATTATGCAGCCATTTTTAACAAGTTTTAATATCCTAAAATAAATATTATTTAACTCTACTCTCTTTTGAGCCCTCTTTTAAATTAAATGTTGCGTATAGTGGAATTATATTCCATTTGTTCTCTCATTTATATATATAATATATATATATATATATATATATATATATATATATATATATAAATATATATAAAAATATATATATATATACACACACACACAAGATGCAATGGGTAATTTTTGTGATTTTATATTTTTAATTCTGTCCCATATCACAGAAGCAGGAGAAGACAGTTATTGCTGTCAGACAATTTATGCAACCCCATCACCCCTTACATCTCGCCACATAACTCTCCAGACTGCAAACTCCTTGATTATTATCTGTGAGGCACATTTGAGCGGGAGGCCAACAAAAGACCAACGATGAACTTAAGCCAAGTATTATGGCAGCATTCACTAAATTGAAAAATAATCTTCCAGAAGAGTTGCAGGTGATTCCGAAGTCGTCTGGAGGACCTGGTTGAAGCCAATGGCGGTCGCATTGAACAAATTCACTCTTTATTATTTCAAAACATGTTTGAGTAATTTCAGTAAATTAAAAATGAGATGTCGATCTTATTTTTATTTTTGTTTAATGTAGAATACAATTTATCCATCGCACTCAATACACACACACACACACACACACACACACAAATATATATTAATTTAAAGAAAAACAGACTACTTTAAGACTCCATTTGTTATAATTTATTTCAGCAGGGAATTTTATTTTTCTCTGGCTCTTCAGCTATGAAACATCTCTCCTTCACCCAAAAACCCTACGTACATCTCTTATATCTTATCCCTTTATTTCCTCCCTTTTTCCATATCATTTCCGCTGAGTTGACAGATTAAATAGGTCAATGTCTGATCCTTACCCACTCCTTCCTCAATATTAATTATTGTAATAAAAATAAATTTCAAAACTCTCCCTTTCCTCTCTAAACTCGATCCTGTCTCTCACACGATTCCTCACCACCTTCTATGTCAACTTATACAGTGTGACCCGGATATAAGAGAGTTGTCGGGACCGGAGAAGAAGTCTCTTATATCCGGATTTCTCTTATATCTGGGTTTGGTCTATTTTATATACATTAACACAGGCTCTAATTTGGGACCAGAGAAAATCTCTCTTATATCCGGGTTTCTCTTATATCCGGGTCCCTTATATCCGGGTTACACTGATAAGCTTAATACTGCCCGTCAAAATTTTAGCCTTAAAGTGATCTATTTTCCTTTAAATTAAATTATTCGCTCTGACTTACCATTGAGCTCTCAGGATTTCACCCTCCTTGGGATTATCCATACGGATTACTAAAGATGTTATATTATATATATATATATATATATATATATATATATATATATATATGCTGTGTGTATGTATATATCTGTAAATATATGTGTATGCATCTCTCTTAATATATAAAACGCATGTAAAAAATATGCTTCCATGGAATGTATTCTTAAAACAAACGAGGCCAAACGAAAAAAATGTATCAGGTTGTCAAATATTAATACAATGCCCGCAATCTTTCATATGAGGGTTTCACTGTAATATTGACAAATATACAAAGTTTACAAAGATTGGATATCTTGTTTATGAAACAGCGGTATGCAGGCCTGTCAACCCCTCCCCATATACTCAACGGCATAACACCCACCTTTTGAAAGGTAATTCAATTTCATAAATTTCGCCGTTCTTGTCAAATCCCCTGGCTGCGACAAAACTCAAGTGAAACGCGTTGAAATACCAGCACTCTGTCGCAAAAAAGAAACCATATCGTTTGATATAATAACACAAACTTCAAGAATTATCCATCATACAAGCTCGATCGGCGACCATCATATCCCTGGGGCCTGGTTTCCC